>CM054951.1:11879165-11962981 GCA_029168755.2 Tillandsia fasciculata
CTCGCTCTCGGTTGCAGGACAAAGAAAAGAAGGAGAAAAATGGTGGTGCGGAGGAAGAAGAAGAAGAAGAAAAAGGGGGGAGAAAGAGAATGGTCCACGGCCCGGTCCACGGGCCCGGTCCACGGCGGCCACCATGGGCGAAGCCCAACCGCCGGTTCACAGCGCTGGGCGCGTGCGCCGGGTCCACGCACGCGCCCAGCGCGCCACGTGGCGCGCAACCATGCGCGCCACGCGGGCGCGCAGTCCGCGTCGCCACACGGGCGCGTGACACCGCGCCCGTGCTGGCGCGGGACACGGGGCCGCCACACGGGCGCGCGCCCACGCGCGCCCGAGCGGGCGCCAGTGGGGCCCGCCACGTGGCGGCCCCGCGTGCGCCCGCGCTCCGCAGGCGCGCTTCCCAAGCGCGCCTGTCGCGCCTGACGCACCGCCAGCGCGTCCGTACGGCCCTCGGGATCCGAGCCGCCAAGCACCTCGGGATACGTGCCATGCCTCGAAACTCGTGCCGCGTCGCCTCGAAAAACGCGCAACACCATCCGGGCTCCAAAACCAACAAATAAATAGTCCAATCCTAGCGATTTCGCGCGCTGAATCCAAAAACGATGTCCGTTTCTCCAAATTCTCACCCAAAAATTTGCCGAATGCCAACACTCGATCCGATTTCCGCGCCGGGTCCATTTTTAAAGTCCGATTTGCTAAATTCCAACTCTAAAAATTCCCGAAGGCGACCGGAGAGGTAACTTTTATCCGGACTTCACCCGGAGTCTAAATTTGACATCTGAATCGCGCGAAATCACTTCTAAACACCCGACGGGTCCCCAACTTCCCACGGGGTCTCAATTTAAGCCCGAAGTCCACCACTTGTGTCCAAATTGCACGCAACCCACGCAGGCCTCCAGTGATGCAAGCAAATCCCAAATTGCATCACAAATTCATTTCTTGGGCCCGACACGCGCACAAACACTCCCAACGGCCACTAAAAGCTGCCCAACAACCAGCAACTCCTACGTCGGGGATTCCGGGACCTCACATCCTCCCCCACTAAAAGAAAGTTTCGTCCTCGAAACTAATCAAGCCCATCAGGAGTCAAGAATACCATGGCTAGGTATCTAACAATACGCCTCCAGCTCCCCAAACTCCACTCGCTCCTCGTGATTACTCCGCAACAACAACAAGTACGGTATGACCCGATGTGCAATTCTCTCATCTCTCGAGCCAGAATTCGCAACGGTCGTCCATCGTACTCCACTAATCACGGATCTCAAAGGGCCAAGTAAAACACGGGCGAGGAAAACACATCCCTACTGAGCTGAGACGTGGAAAACCACAGGGCTCCTCACAAAGGCTGGGGGAACGGGAAAACCACAAGTGTAACACGCACCAAACCACCACATGGTGCCAATCTCAACAAGACGACCCGCAGCATACCCGCACATTCATCCAATAAGGAGGGGAATCCAAAAAGCTGGGGTCTTCACTTGGTTACTCCCCGATCCGAACCCACTCGAGTGGACTACACAATTACAGGCTACCATCAAAGGGATCCTCTAAAGGCACAATCTCATGCCGCAGTTGGTCGCTCAGCTCAACATGCTAGCAAAACCCCAACGGACCCTCGGGTCGAAGTCGATCCCTCAACTAAAAAGAACACCCTGACGGGAACAAACCGTCGGTGAACGGGACTGAAAACTGGCTCGCAAGGCAATCATAAAGCTGATGCCCAAACTCGCGATCAAAAGTCCGAAACATCCCCAAAAACTCTCACCGTTGTGTACCTACAACGTGGCATCACTGCCGTGCACAACGGCGTG
Source organism: Tillandsia fasciculata (assembly GCA_029168755.2). Taxonomy (NCBI): domain Eukaryota; kingdom Viridiplantae; phylum Streptophyta; class Magnoliopsida; order Poales; family Bromeliaceae; genus Tillandsia; species Tillandsia fasciculata. Next base: position 11,880,974 of record CM054951.1, read on the forward strand.
GCATCACCGCCGTGCACCCAACGGCGTGGCATCACGCCGTGCACCAACGGCGTGGCATCACTGCCGTGCACCAACGGCGTGGCATCACCGCCGTGCACCAACGGCGTGGCATCGTGGGGCGTCATCACCGCCGTGCACCAACGGCGGGCGTGGCATCACCGCCGTGCACAACGGCGTGGCATCACCGCCGTGCACCAACGGCGTGGCATCACCGCCGTGCACCAACGGCGTGGCATCACCGCCGTGCACCAACGGCGTGGCATCACCACCGTGTATCAACGGTGTGGTATACTCAAGCATCACGGCCTCAGATCTTCACAGTCCTATACCCTCGAAACTTCCGGAGCTGAGGAAGGGCCAAAAGATCAATAGGCAAAAACCAGGGCCCCAACTGCACAGGGCAGGACCAACAACACTATCTATGTGCAACACGTGATCAGGTATCTAACCTCACGAGCACAAGCTAAGGGTCCTATCTCCAGCCCATACAACAATGCAAATGCCCTAGCACTCTCACAGCCATGTCGGAGAACCCTCAACGACTCAACTCACAACAACACCCCACTCAAGGCGAGAAGAACCGACTGACGCGGCAAAGATCCGGAAATCCCGATAGACCGGTGCCTAGAACCCCAATCAAACAAGAACAGACTCTAGGCTTAGTCTATCAAAGTTTTCACTCCTTTACCGTTCAAGGATTCGGTCCCTCTCGTTTAAAGTGGGGAAACTATGTCAACACGCCACTCACGGCTGGAGACGCTCCCGGTAGTCCATCAGGACGAACTCGACGCCATCAAATCTCGGCGTCCTGCCAGATCATCTCAATCTCACTAAAATAACCACCTGGTAACTCGGCCGGAGGTGAAAATCGCCTCAACAGGCCAAACCTTCGCCACTCACTAGGCGGCATCGCCACTCACTGGGCGGCATCGCCCCTCACTGGGCGGCATCGCCTCTCCATTGGGCGACATCGCCCCTCACTGGGCGGCATCGCCACTCATTGGGCGGCATCGCTCCTCCTGGGCGGCATCGCCACTCATTGGGCGGCATCGCCCCTCACTGGGCGGCATCGCCACCCACTGGGCGGCATCGTCTCTGGTAGCTCGGCCAGTGATAATTATCCATCTGGTAACTCGGCCAGTGATAATTATCCATCTGGTAACTCGGCCAGTGATAATTATCCATCTGGTAACTCGGCCAGTGATAATTATCCATCTGGTAACTCGGCCTGATAATTATCCATCTGGTAACTCGACCAGTGATAATTATCCATCTGGTAACTCGGCCAGTGATAATTATCCATCTGGTAACTCGGCCAGTGATAATTATCCATCTGGTAACTCGACCAGTGATAATTATCCATCTGGTAACTCGGCCAGTGATAATTATCCATCTGGTAACTCGGCCAGGGAAAACGCCCTCCTGATAACTCAGCCAGGGAAAATATCCTCCTGGTAACTCAGCCAGGGAAAAATGCCCTCCTGGCAACTCGGCCAGGGAAAATGCTCCTGGTAACTCGGCCAGGGAAAACTCCTCCTGGCAACTCAGCCAGGGAAAATATCCTCCTGGTAACTCCCAGGGAAAATGCCCTCCTGGTAACTCGGCCAGGGAAAATGCCCTCCTGGTAACTCGCCAGGGAAAATGCCCTCCTGGTAACTCAGCCAGGGAAAAACGCCCTCCTGCAACTCGGCCAGGGAAAATCCTCCTGGTAACTCAGCCAGGGAAAATACCCTCCTGGTAACTCAGCCAGGAAAATACCCTCCTGGTAACTCAGCCAGGGAAAATATCCCCCTGGTAACTCAGCCAGGGAAAATACCCTCCTGGTAACTCAGCCAGGGAAAATACCCTCCTGGTAACTCAGCCAGGGAAAATATCCCCCTGGTAACTCAGCCAGGGAAAATACCCTCCTGGTAACTCAGCCAGGGAAAATATCCTCCTGGTAACTCAGCCAGGAAAATGCCCTCCTGGTAACTCAGCCAGGGAAAACGTCCTCCTGGTAACTCAGCCAGGGAAAATGCCCTCCTGGTAACTCAGCCAGGGAAAATACCCTCCTGGTAACTCAGCCAGGGAAAATACCCTCTGGTAACTCAGCCAGGGAAAATATCCTCCTGGTAACTCAGCCAGGAAAAATGCCCTCCTGGCAACTCGGCCAGGAAAAATGCCCTCCTGGTAACTCGCCAGGGAAAATATCCCCACAGCTGGGATCGCCGTCACTTCAAACGGCCCCCACAACACGCCCCACTCATAGACGAGGAGAACCGGCTGACACGGCAAAGATCCAAAATCCTGATAGACTGGTGCCTAGAATCCCAATCAAACAAGAACAGACTCTAGGCTCAGCCTATCGAAGTTCTCGATCCATTACCGTTCAGGGATTCGGCCCTTCTCGGTTAAAGTGGGGAACTAACACAACACACAAACTCCTGGGTCTCGCACTGCTCTGATAGCTCCGTCTCCCGCTGCTCGGGTGCTCATCAGGTGCGGGGTGTGTCCTATCAAACATGACGTCTCAGGGGTATCGCAAACCACTGCACAATAACAAACGTCAGGACACAACAACCATACGACCCAATCCAGCGAAAGTCTAGACATGTCATCCATTCCATAGCACTATGCTGTCAGCAGCCACATAACCGCTTAGGAAAGTAAACATGTCAATCACTCATCCCGACTCTTGGGAGAGGTAAAACTCAATCAGGACTCTCGCTAAAGTCACGACTCTCACGTAGTCATCCTAATATCCAACCACAAGCCTAGGGTTTCTAAGTCCACCACGACCTACAACCTAGGCTCTGATACCACTCTAATCTGTCACGCCCCGGGGTCGAAACTGCGACCCGGGCTCGCCAACAGATCCGCCATCTGTACGGAAACTGCCGTACAGACGAAGCGTCTAACCTGCAGAAAGAAACATCTACAGTAAACAGATATCAGAGAGCTGAAAGTAGACTACTAAAAACTGAAATCAAACACTGTACAACTGAAAATAAAACCATATCCATCTCCCAAATAGATCGTATACAAAGTCCTCTGATACAAAACTCAAAAGGGAGGTATCTCCAATAAATACATCAGTGTACAAACTCTCGATACAAGAATATCCTCACTACAACAGTCTCTCAAACTGTAAAAGTAAAATACAACTCTATACCTCTCTACAAAGGTCTCTCAACAGAGGAAGAAGAAGTGACCATCAACCGAAGCTCTCCTCTGAAGGGGGTACCGCTACACTCCAACGACGGGTAGGGAACTAGCTCGCGACTCCCTCGCCTCGGCCAGAAGGATCAGCAACAGGAACACAGGAACAGAAGAAGAAGTCCCTGGGGAAAAGACACCACGACGGGTGTGAGAACTACTTCCCACAGTAGTTCTCAGTGGGTGCCGTCAACAAGTCCAACGGTCTGCCCACCAAGTCTACCAGAGGTAAAGATAATAGGCAAAGAAATCTAAACAAGAAAAGCTGGAACTACTCTACAGCTACCATGCCTCTATCTAGATACTCAAAAGTGGAACAGATCAAAGTAAATGAGACCACTCGCACCCAAGGTGCTCAATCGTCCCAATCGAACTGACTACCTCAAAGGTTCAGTCAAGCCCGCGCCTGTCGACTAGGAACGCTCCTGCCCACTACCACACATCCACATGAGGACGGGATTTACGTGGGGCGTCCTGTCCGACTAACTCATCCCTCGCGCAAAACTGCCTCAACAGGCCAACCATCGCATCCACTGCGGCATCTCAGGGGCGCGGCCCCAACTGAGGAAAACGGCGCGGCATAGAGTAATCAACATTGGCATATGCAGGCTATAGTCTAAATCCACGCTCACTCTCAGAACGGTAGGACTCAAGATCCCCAAATATCTCGCACAACAGTCGGAGCACTCTCGACGACTCAGCTGATCGGCTAACTCGAAACACGAGACACTAGCCTCTCCAACAGCTCGCAGCACAAAGCTCACTGGCTGGAGATACTCCACAGCCAGGAACGACCCACAACTCAGGGTAACAAAACAGGTCGGACAACACTCAACGACCTGGGACCACCGTCAACCCCAACGGTTCCCAACAAGACGGACCGGAAGAACTCGACGGCCCGGGACTACCGTCTACTCAACGGCTCCCTGCCACGACAGTATAAAAGGGAAACAAGACCTCTCGGAACTACCGTTTACCCAAACGGCTCCCCGCACAGATAAGCAACCCGCTACAACTACCAGACTCCACTCTGCTCCCAAGCAAGAGTGCAAAAGCATCCCACACTAAAAGCAAGTCCCGACCTCTCGGCCCACTACCCGGGCGAGAAACACTATGTCCAGGGACGAAAGAACAGTGTGGATGTCTAAGCATAAATAACCCTAGCCCAAGTGAGGGTTTTCTACTGGTCTGGTTACACATGCAACATATGACGGGGGTGCTAGGTCAAGTTCCAAGATAACTATATTAACAGATAATAAAAGGAATAACAATTCCTACAATATAGCATGCTACCCAATGAAATAACTATCATGCATAGTCCTACATCAGTAGAAATACTGTACAGTCCATAAAACTTGGAGATAAGGCCACCCACCTCGATTTGCCACCAATTGCTCGTAGACACTTGCAATTGGCCTCCACGCGATCCGCACGCAAACGATGCCCGCTGCCGGAGTCCGCACGCAAAACGGAGCACGCCGCCGGAGTCCGCACGCAAAACGGAGCACGCCGCCGGAGTCCGCACGCAAAAACGGAGTCTGCACAAAAAACGGTGCACGGTGTCAGGATCCGTCCGCAAAACGGGGTCCGCACGCAAAACGGTGCACAGTGCCGGAGTCCGCACGCAAAACGGTGCACGGTGCCAGGATCCGCCCGCAAAACGGGGTCCGCACGCAAAACGGTGCACAGTGCCGGAGTCCGCACGCAAAACGGTGCACGGTGCCAGGATCCGCCCGCAAAACGGGGTCCGCACGCAAAACGGTGCACAGTGCCGGAGTCCGCACGCAAAACGGTGCACGGTGCCAGGATCCGCCCGCAAAACGGGTCCGCACGCAAAACGGTGCACAGTGCCGGAGTCCGCACGCAAAACGGTGCACGGTGCCAGGATCCGCCCGCAAAACGGGGTCCGCACGCAAAACGGTGCACAGTGCCGGAGTCCGCACGCAAAACGGTGCACGGCGGCAGGATCCGCCCGTAAAACGGGGTCCGCACGCAAAACGGTGCACAGTGCCCAATAACAGTCTAAAAGAATGCTCCATAAACTGTACAAAAATACAGTAAAACCAACACACGGGACTTACACATTTGCGCCGCCGTCGCCGAACCACTCCGCCGGGCGTCCTCGCACGCAAAACGGAGTCCACGACGCGCCGCCGCACCTCACCCAAGCTCCACCCTCACTCCCTCTCTCGCTCTCGGTTGCAGGAGAAAGAAAAGAGAGGAGAAAAAATGGTGGTGCGGGGAGGAAGAAGAAGAAGAAGAAAAAGGGGAGAAAGAGGAATGGTCCACGGGCCCGGTCCACGGGCCCGGTCCACGGCGGCCCCCAATGGGAAGAGCCAACCGGCCGGTTCACAGCGCTGGGCGCGTGCGCCGGGTCCACGCACGCGCCCAGCGCGCCACGTGGCGCGCAACCATGCGCGCCACGCGGGCGCGCAGTCCGCGCGCCACACGGGCGCGTGACACCGCGCCCGTGCTGGCGCGGGACACGGGGCCGCCACACGGGCGCGCGCCCACGCGCGCCCGAGCGGGCGCCAGTGGGGGCCCGCCACGTGGCGGCCCCCGCGTGCGCCCGCGCTCCGCAGGCGCGCTTCCCAAGCGCGCCTGTCGCGCCTGACGCACCGTCAGCGCGTCCGTACGGCCCTCGGGATCCGAGCCGCCAAGCACCTCGGGATACGTGCCATGCTTCGAAACTCGTGCCGCGTCGCCTCGAAAAACGCGCACACCATCCGGGCTCCAAAACCAACAAATAAATAGTCCAATCCTAGCGATTTCGCGCGCTGAATCCAAAAACGATGTCCGTTTCTCCAAATTCTCACCCGAAAATTTGCCGAATGCCAACTCGATCCGTATTTCCGCGCCGGGTCCATTTTTAAAGTCCGATTTGCTAAATTCCAACTCTAAAAATTCCCGAAGGCGACCGGAGAGGTAACTTTTATCCGGACTTCACCCGGAGTCTAAATTTGACATCTGAATCGCGCGAAATCACTTCTAAACACCCGACGGGTCCCCCAACTTCCCACGGGGTCTCAATTTAAGCCCGAAGTCCACCACTTGTGTCCAAATTGCACGCAACCCACGCAGGCCTCCAGTGATGCAAGCAAATCCCAAATTGCATCACAAATTCATTTCTTGGGCCCGACACGCGCACAAACACTCCCAACGGTCACTAAAAGCTGCCCAACAACCAGCAACTCCTACGTCGGGGATTCCGGGACCTCACAGAATGTGCATAGATCCGCCATATGGATAGAGGCAGATAGAGTTTCCTTTGTCTAAACATACAGAATCTTTCCTGTACATGCACGGCATAGTGATATAGAATACAATAATCAACCATACTATCAATCACAACAATAACAACAACAATGACAACAAATATATAATCAACTAAAAAGATGGATGAACAACAAATATCAAAAACTGTCCTGAAAGGGCACTACAGGGAAATACCAAAAACACTAATCCACAACTACTAACATGTGATAACTAAATAACAAAATGAGCCTAAACAAAAGGGTATAACTGAAACTCAAAGCTACTGCCAGGGGGACTCGTCTATCTAACAACACTGTCATGCAATGTTCCAAACCTCACCTCCAGTATCACTTGTGGGAAACAGAGGATGAGAAACATGTACACATGTTTTTTGGTGGGGTACCGCAAGCAGCCGAAGGCAGGCTGTACTCACTGGTCAATAAGAAAGAGTGATAAAATATGTATGACAGGTATGGATAAATATAACTGATAAAGAAGCAACAATAAAGCAGGAAAAAGAAGTATGTGACTAAATAACAAAAATAATACCGCTATTGTAACAAAAATGAATAAAGCAGAAAAAAGAAGTATGTGACTAAATAACAAAAATAATACTGCTATTGTAACAAAAATGAACAATTGTATGGAACAGTCCATTACCAACACTGAAACCGGAACATTGGTTCCATCAACCGTTTTCTAATTTTCGTTGATATTCACGTAAACTCACGGAAATAGCCATTTCGGCCCATAGAGGGTAAAAGCAAATTGTGATTGTTTGTATCTTTACCTTCTTTTGCCAGATGTTTTTGAATATGTCGAGTAGGATGACCCGTTTCACTAGAACTATCACAAGAATAGTGAGTCTCACATGTTGTACAAATAACTCGCAAACCATTATATTCAATTTCTTTGATGTTGTAATATACTTACATACTTCGCTTGTTCTTCGTTTATACGCTTTTTTAGAACTTGTGTCCAAATTTTGTGGAGGTTGTGAACTGTTACCACCATGTGTAGAACCACTGGCTATAGTTTCTAATTGATTGCTGACATAGTACTTAGGAGTATAATCAGTACAAGAAAAATTTATATGGGAAAGTTCGCCCGACATTGTTATAAAAAAAATAACGGGCTTTTTTTGCATTTAGCCCTCTGATTTTATTTTATTTATTTTTTTTTTTAAATAGCCCAGCAAATAATTTGCAAAAATGGCCTTATGCTTGCCACGCGTGCACCACGTGAGTGCCACGCTGGCAGGTTAGGTTGTGATTGTGTATGTTGAACACGGTGAATAGTTCACTGTGTTTCTTATATATACAATAAGTTATATATATTAAATAATTTATACAAATTTTTTTTACTATTAGTAAGTTGTATAAAGTTCTAACAATCAAATAAAAAATTACTATTATTATAATTTTTATTTGATTGTTAGAATTTTATTGGTAAGTTGTTGGGATTTTTAGATTGTTAGGATTGTATGTGATTTGTAAAAAATTTTATGTGATTATTAAAATTATATAAGATTACAAAAATATGATAAATAATTCACCGTCTTTTTTAAATTTAGTAGGGATAAAAAAAATGATAAAGACGGTCAATTATTTACCATTTTTAATAAAATTTAGAAGAGACGGTAAATTATATATCATTTTTTTTTTAAATTTTATATAATTCTAACAATCACATACAAATTTTAGCAAATCACATATAATTCTAACTATCTAAAAAATCCCAACAACCTATCAATAAAATTCTAACAATCAAATAAAAATTATAATAATAGTAATTTTTTATTTGATTGTTGGAATTTTATACAACCTACCAATAGTATTTTTATTTTTTTTATAAATTATTTAATATATACAACTTATTGTATATATAAGAAACACTGTGACAATTCCCAATTTGCCCGCGTGGCGCTCACGCATGGCAGGTATAGGGCCATTTTTGCAAATTAAAATTTTGCAGGGCTTTTTGTTTTAAAAAAATTTCAGGGGGCTATATGCAAAAAAAGCCCAAAAATAACGCTAGAAATACTAAAAAATAATTAATTAAAAAAAATTGCAAAAAAAATAACGGGAGAGAGAAGGGGAGGGAGGAAAAGGAAAAAAATATTTCTTTCCCATTCACAGGTGGAAAGAGAAAGGGAAAAACAAAAAACAAAAAAAAAAAAGAAAACAAAAACTAACGTGGAAAGAGAAAAAAAAAAAAAAAGATAGTACGGTCAAATATTAAAAAAACTCGGCAGGCCCGGTACGGTACGGGCGATACCCATTGTGTATTGCTGTCTCGAGCGATACCCATTGGACTGTGCCCCTAATGTAGGGGCACGGTTCGTGCTACCCAGTGCCGCTCGGCATTGGGCGGCACTTCATTCCCTGATATAGATATGTCCATGTTACATTTTGTATGGAAAAACGAATAATTTGCTTTATAAATGCTTAAATAATTTTTATACAATATAGATATAATAATTGTGCACTCACGTCATTATAAATAACATTATGATATGATACATTCAAGATGGTTAGGTTCAAATTGTTCATTCTCAAACCGATGTTAGAGCATTTGAATTGACAACCCGTCAAGTGGGAAATGATCTAGACATGTGAAGTCACTAGAAACCAAATTTAGGATATTTTGACCTTTCTTTGTATAAAGCGCTATAAAAATTGGCAATTTTAGTTGGTCATTGTATCATATTTAATGCCTTGTGTGAAACAACTAATTCCTTTCAAATCTTAAGTTGATATGTGGAGATACCCTTACACCTTTTGCGTAGGCTAGGATTTTTTTATATGTTAAATTATATGAAACAACTATTGTTCTTCAAAAGCTTAAGCTGACAGAGAACGGTGTTTTTAATATTTATATTCAACACTCCACGTATAGGCTTGATGCCTTTTGAAAGGCCCAAGACGTGGGCTTGAATTACATAGGAAAAAAATAAATAATGCTAGGAGCCCGGCAGGAGTCGAACTCAAGATCTTATGCTCTGATATTATGTTAAATTTTATGAAATAACTATTGTTCGCCAAAAGCTTAAGCTATTAGAGAATGACATTTTTAATATTTGTATTCAACAATATCCAATATAGACTATTATTCTTAAAAGTTTGACAGTTAATTTAAATTCAAATAAGTTGAAAATTCATTTGAAAATATGTTTATATGTCTAGATCAAGAATAGTGTATTTAATCATTTATAGAGGACTCATATCCTATTGTTGGTTCGCTTATGTAATTTGCAGCGTTCTTATTTGTCTCCACTTGATGCTTAAGGGACTTATATCCTTTCATTTTATTTTCGATGATAGGGAATCTAAGTTGATGATCAACATTAAAGACATCATCTAATGTATATTAACTAGCCAAATTTCATGAATTTTAAACATCATTTGACTATTAGAGATCAATTTTACTATTTCTCATTTATGTATCAATTCACCCAAAATGCCTAATTAATAGTAAGATTTATTCATGATGTTATTTAGCAAATATTACTCTCAACTTTCCATCCCAATCGCATTTGCTTCAATATTTTCCACTAAAACAATTGTCAAATATTTGGTTCTTTTGATCTGTGATGTCAATATTTGCAACAATATTTGCATTCTTTATTAATATACATATCCTGACAATTTAAATTTGGTTGGTTTAGATTGGAAAAGACGTGGCTGCTCAATATGTTGAAGGATGGGATTGGATGACTCCGATCAGGTAGCCATTCCATTATCGCTCAAGTGATACTTACATGAATATCATCAATTCTTTCTAAATTTTAATTGTCTATTTCAAATATTATTACGGCAGTAAAATTTTATCCCTCGTGTCTTGTTTATATAGTTTGAACTCTTTAAGGCTTTTGATTAAGAAAGCCATATAGTGGTAAAGAAAGGTATATAAAAAATTAAGTGCGCGTGCGAGGCATGGGGATTAAAATATTATATGTTAGAAAATTAGGATTAAGGGTTCTATGCTTCTTAGAAATCATAAAGATGTCATGCCTCGGGATTTTAAAATCGGTCTAAATTTTTTTTTTTATTTATATTAGAGTTGAAAACGAATCCCCATAATGTGACCAAATTCGCCACGTGCATAAAGAATTCCCAATCCAAACAGACGGAGTATCCCCTATACATGCACGGCTGGGCAAGTACAATGATACATCAATGCAATCAGAGTTTACAATTAACAATTCAAACAACTTAAACGACAAACAATAACTACTAAACCAAAAGCATGATCCACAACTAAACATCATAAAAATCCAAACATAATAGTCAAAAGCGGAAGACTAATCATAATACAGTGTTAAGATAATATAGAAGAGTTATGTGCGGAAACTAGAACTCAGAGATAATCAAGCATGATAACCAACACAATAGCTAGCAAAACGGGGCAGCTCTATAGCGTGAATCTCACATCATCGTCCCGACTGCTCACCACCCGACTAACCTGAAAAAGGGGGTCACCAAAGGGTGTGAGAGACAATTGAATGTATCCCAGTGGGTACAACGAGCCGGAGATGAGCAAGTCGTACCTACTGGTATTATAATCGAAAGACAGTAAGGCAGCATGAACTCAATAATAATATGAAAGCAACAACTGTAAAGCTGATATGAAAGCGGAACTGAATAATTGATATGAAAGTAATAACTATAACATGCGTCAACATATGAATAAGCAAATATACCCAATCATGTGCCACTGTTGGTTACGAGGATCTCAGGCTAATGCCAAACCACATCTGACATGTACCCCACACTTGCTAACTATAATAAGGGCTCAATATCACCCGGTCCCACAGGAGCAGCCAAAGGAAAGAGCTCACGGGTCGAATAGACCACTCTATCGGTAAAGAACACCATTGTGGGAGATCAGCCCACTGGTGTAACGTGAATATGTATAGCTGGTGCATAGCGATCTCAATGTGGATGCTCAAGATTGTGGTCGATAGACCGGAATACAGCGAATAGCCGAGAACTCCCAAATGGGATGTATAATAAATCATAGTGTCAATCAATGCCATAATGTAACAATATCCTCCTACTCTAACATGCGAGGTGGTCTAGATATAATAATCAGTACGAAATAGCCGTAGGAGATATAAATCGAACAATACTAAAAGTGTCTACTAACACTGAGTATCATGGCATATAGAACATAAGTAAAGACAGAGATAAACAATAGAGCGGAAAGTAATTTTAGTAGAAGAGCTAGCAAGGTAACCAAAGGGTCCGATCGACTACGGTACCCAGTCAGGTTACACTATGCCAACGCCCGGATCGGAGTACCCACCTCGGGTCGGGCGGTCTTGATATTGGCTGCTTAGCTGGCGAGAATGCTCCTGGGCGCTCGAGCCTAAATCATAGCCAAATATCAATACCTAACTCACTCATACCCAAACCACTGACTCACAGTGTACCAATTGGTTAAACTGCTGACTTAAGTTAAAACCCGGGATCCGTCGAAATTTCCAATAATCCGCCGATCGACCAACTATGGTTCGATTAGTGCCTACGGGCTTCCGAATTTAAAGAAACTTGACGTGCTGCCCCGGAATGCTTTACTTAAGTCGTCTGGGCAGTAAAAATCCACTGGGTGTAACCCTAAGTCCAAATGGTGCCATAAACACCGAAGTTCACTTCCGAAAGTGCCGTTTTTGGTTCCGAAAGTCACCGACATAAACTAAAGTCACTGGGTCAGCCAGGACAGTGTTAGGAACAGCCAGGGACACCTGGTATACACCACAGGTCACTTAAATTCCTCGATTTGCGTGATTTGCGCCAAAACGATGATAAACTGATAATTTTGCCGATACGGTTCGTAATCAGATTCTCGCTCAACGAAAGGCATCGGACCTCCAACGAAAAGTTCAGAGGTCACGTACACGCTGCCCAAGATATCCCATGATGTCATATTTGCATCTAGACCCCTAGACTTTCCAATAATTGCATAATAACAACCATTAAATTATGTTTTAACTTGTTACAACTTTAGGAAGGCTTTCGGATCAATCCGAGGGTTCTAGTAGATGGGTCTCGACTTACTGGAGCCCGTGCTCGCTGTTCGAAAGTGACACACAATCTGAGAAAACCCTAGGAGCAACCTAGAATTTGCATTAAGGATGTAAGTTGCAATTAACAATCATCCACTCCACCATTCAGGGATAGAAGAGAGCATCATGCTTAGAAAGGTCAGAGGAGTTGAGGGCTAACTTTGGAGTGATCGGAAGATTGCCGGAATAGTCTCCGAAGCAATCTCAGCCAAAGATTGGAATGCTAGGGCTCGGGCTCGGGCTCGGGCAAGGTCACAGAGTTCAAGCTCCGGAGGGAACCAGGGGCAAGCAGCAACACTAGGAGGTCCAAGGGGGTGCCACGCGTCCACATGCACCCAACTCCGGCAGCCACAGGCGGTGGATGACCGGAGAGGTAAAACTCGGGTTCACCTAAAGCAAGCATGGAGAGGAAAGTGACCCGCCGGTTTAAAGACCCATGTAAGGGCACCAGGGTGATGATCTCGATGAGGGGAAGCTAACCTGATGGTTGGCCGGCGTCGGAAAGCAACGGCGGCGGCGGATGGCGGAGCTTGGCTGAGTCCAATAACCCAAGATCTGGGGTTGCCTTTTCCCGCACAACAGCTGCACCAGAGGCTCCCAAACTTTGTGGAGACCTTCCAGAGGCCCAACAGAAGAAGATCGACTCCTTGGATCTAAATCCCAACGGTCGGATGTAGCGCGTGATCAACCCCGGCCAATTTAAGGTTCCGGTGAGCCTTATGCTCCCACCGACTAACCAGCGAGCTTCCGGCGATGCGGCTGTACCAGGAAGGTCCTCAGGAGGTCAGAAGAGCACTTCTTGGTGTCTTGGTGTGTAAGAAAAACAAAGAGGAAAGGATTTGGACCTACCTCTCTCCGAGGAGAATAGGAAGAAGGAGATCCCTCTCCTCCGACGTCGTGCGGCTAAGGCTGGCGACTAGGCTCCTCAGGAATGATCCTCTATGGTTGCTGGATGCCGCAGAGGAGGATAGGGTGCAAGGGTTCAAGATTTGATGGATTCCCTTCCTTCCAAACCCAAGATCCAATAATAGGTTGCTTCTTTTCTCCTTTCCGGCGATGGGAGTTGACGGTCGGCGATTGCGGGGCTCGGGAAGGATGCAGAGGGAAGAGGAAGAGGCGGCGGTTGCAATGGGGGCTGGGATCGTGGGTGGCTGGGTTCCAATGAGAACCCTAGAACACCTAATATAACCCTATAGCAACAAGATGCTATTAAGTCCCTCAAACCTTGATAATTTCAACTAGGCCCATAACTGTAGAACCAATATGCTGAGAGCCCCCTCTCCAAGGACTTTGGTGAGATTTGAAGCATAAAATATCAGCATTTTTGCAATTTTCCACTAAAATCTCCTGTTTTTCACGTATTTCGAGGCATTTGAGTCGTTCAACATACAAACAGACGACACCACGACGTTCAGCTCGACGAGACCTATCAAATAACGATTTTGTTCCGTCATGTATAGGCCTCGATAAGTCACACTAGTTACATCTTCAGTGAAAATCACACTTTGGCACGCTTTTCGGTGATCTAGGCTCATCAAACTGAAAATCGGATCGCGCCATCTCATTTAGCTCGACGAGACCGTTCAAGCAGTGTATTTACTTCGTCGAGTTCGGGTCTAGATAGGATATATAAGCAACCTTCTCGTGAATACTCGCTAAAGTCAAAAATTTCAAATTATCAATTTCAATAAATCAAATTCAAATTTCAAATTTCAAGTTTAAATTTCTCGAATATTACAAAAGATCTCTAATTAATTATGCCTATTTATATTTAGGTACATTCCATTAAATTTGTCAAATAGGATAATTATCCTTGAATATCGCACACAAAATAAAGTACGGTTCTTCATTGTTATTATTCTCACGCCCAGGGTCGCAGTGGAAACTCCCGGGCGTGTCAACAGACCTGCCGAATGTACGAGGCGCACCCCGTACACCCGAAGCATTCAACAATAACCTATCAACATTCCTAGGAGTCCATAACTAGCATATAATAGTTCCTAGGAGTCAACCACTAAACATGTATAAGAGTTTATGAAGCATACAACAGGTATAGCAACATGTATAACCAGTATATCAAAATATCAATATGAACTACACATGCACAACACCTCCAACAATCGACATATAAATACAAATACATCTCCCATTGGCCTTGCCAGTTCATAATATACAAGCTGCTATACAATATGTGAAATCTACAAGGGACCTCCTCTAGCTGCAGCACAACCGGGTAGGAGATACTATCTAGCTCGCTATCCTCTTACCTCGATTTGAAGTTGGTGCTGCTGGTTTTGAAATAAAAAGACAACAAAAGAAGGCGTGAGAACTATAATCAATAGTTCCCAGTGGATATAGTCAACGATAACGACAACCTACACCACTAGGTCTATTAGAGGCAAGAATAGCAAATGAATAAGCGAGTAACATAGCATTATATGAACAGGAATAAATGTACTATCATGCCTCTAACATAATGTCCGGAACTTAGTAAACAAGTACCTCATGCATCAACTGAAGTAATAGATAAGCAATGTCATAAGACCTAATTGCACGAGCTGGCTAATTGGTTCGGCCAAGCTTGCGCCGCCACATGCCCGGTAACCACACTGACCTGGTGGCCTGGCCCGTATGCATAACACCTAGCATATCTAGTAAGCCGCCACACTCCGGAGGGGCACTCATAGGGTGCGACCCTATCGAGTATCATAATATATCACACCGCTCGCTGTCGAGCTCAATCCAGCCCAATGGAGGCTATGGTCATATGTAATCCAAAATCGTGTTCCCAAAAAGCCTTCTTGATAATGAACTCACCTCGGCCCCCTATTTCTCTGTCTCCCTCTTTTATTCTCCCTCTATCTCTCTGTGGCACGTACAGGAGAAGAAGAAGAGAAAACGAATAATCAGTCCCCTTTGCTCATATATATAATGTAACAATTGTGCAAAAGTCCTCAAAGTCGCAAAAATTCCTTTCTTAGTTCCGGGCGCCTGAAACCCTTATAATCGAGGCATTTCGAGGGGGTCCCTTTTGCACCCGATTGTCGGAATCCGTCGGATGTGCGCCCGGAAAAACTTTCGGGCGCCCAAACCTGCGTTCGAAAGTTGATGAATCAGCTTGCTAAGTCACTGTGCACTGCCTCAAACACATTATGCATGCGACAACTTCCGGATTTGCTACAGTAAAACTTGGCGCCCACAAGTAAGTTCTGGATTCACATCACTCTACACACAATGCTTCCGGGTGCCCAGAACCAATTCCGGGCGTTCGGAAAGCCACCCAAGCTGTTTTTGGCATTTCGCTTGGCATGCGCATCTCGTCGAACATTTGGCATACACAAGTTGTTTTTGGCATTTCATCAAATACTTGACACACACATATGAGCCATGCATTATGCACAAGTGTTCTGTGGCATTTCATCGAGCACCTGGCACGCCCATATAAACCGTATACTATGCACAAGTTGTCTTTGACACAATGTTCCTAAAAGAAGTCTATGCGATCTCATATGCGGTAAAGTTTCTTTATAAGGTGGAATTAAAATATAATATTGAAAGAGATTGTTTGATTTATAATTATACATATACATGTGACTATTTTCACACAAGTTTAATTAATAATAGGCAAAAACGTATAGAACTTATCTGAACTATGAGCTATTTTGATTTGGCTACCCGATCTTTCAAAATTTTGATTTTACTACCTAACTTTTCAATTTGTTTAATTTTAGTTAGTCAATGACATCTTTGACTTATTTAAGCTAATTATTTACTTTAATGAACTTGTAATAATGAGAATTGCATGAAATATACTAACTAAATCTGTAAAAATAAACGACACATTCAAATTTTGAAGTCAAAGTGTGTTGACGGACACAAATCAAACAAATTGAAAGTTAGGCAGTAAAATTAAAATTTTGAAAGGTCCGTTAGACAAATCAAAATGATCCATAGTTCAAGTAAATTTTATTTGTTTTTACCTTAATAATAATACATATAAATGCAATTATCTATATAACTTGAATATCTCTCTTCTTATTTTAGTAGGTATTATTCCGAATATATCTAATGATTTTGTTTATTAATATTGATGACTAATTTTGTAGTTGTTTGATGTTGCTATTCTGGACTTTTTTTTTTTTGAAGTGTTGGCCTCTCAAATGGTGTGAATGACAATTTATTAAAAAAATAATTATTCTTCAAAAAAGTTTAGCATATCGCTTTTTAGAACAATGATTGTTGTTTGACATTTTTTACGATTTGGCATCAAAATTCTATTTATTTCTCTATTTGATAATTCAGGATACATTACTAATTGTTAGTTTGGTGATACATGTGTGCATATGAGCTCCTTTATTTTAATTTGTGAATTCTGATTTGTTACTTTAGTTGTTTACCTTTGTTAGGAAGCATTTATATATATTTTTTATACCTATAAATATTTTATTTATAGTTTTATAGATGGATCGCATATGCCTCCGCGTATCGTATATGCGCTCTGCGGAGGGTAATCACGTGGATACCTCATACTGCTTTTTGGAACATTGCTTTGACATTTCGTCGAACACTTGACATGCACATGTGAATTCATTATGCACTAGTTGAATTCGACAAAAGGACAATCAGAATGAGTGGTGATTGATATTTCAAGCAACATGTTCGGCCTCAAAAATATTGGAAGATTAAGGAAGAAATGTTCAATCCTTCTCTCCTTTATTAACATAGGACAATCAAGGTGGAAAATTTTCTTCCTCGCCTCATTTTTCAATATCAGACAATCAAGGTGGGAAAATTGCTTCCTCGTCTCCTTTTTCATTGAAGGTGTTTGGGCAATGCGTTGGTGACAATTTTGCAACAATAGTGGTGGCTATGTAGCACAGGTGATCACACTTCTCCTTCTCGATCGACGATGGCACAGCGGCGGCAGACGACAACATCTTCTTCTCGATAAATGATAGTATGGCGGCAGTGGGCTGCCACCACTTTTCAATCAAATAGGGTGCAGTGGCAGCGGACGACCACATCTCCTTCTCGATAGATGATGGCACACTTCTTGATCGAAGACAGTGTGACAGTGACGAATGACCATCGCTTCTCCTACTAGGTCGTGTCACGTTCTGGGCCTTTTTGGAAAGCATATTTTGAAACATTTTCCTTTCAAATCAGAGTGCAGCAGAAACAGGCTGTTTAAAATCATTTTAAGCCTTGCCCGGAGTGTGAGCAGACCCACCACACGGACAAGATCTCTCCTATCCGTGCACGGCGTTGGAATGCAAAGCAATACATACGCACATCTTGATCAGTAAGCTTCCTCACCCCGAATCGACGACGCAAGCTCGAATCCGCGAGCACACTCCAAATGGAGTGAGTATAATAGGTGTTGGTGGTGATTTGTTGCCTAGAGTATCTTGAAAGCACAAAATATTTCTAAACAATTGCTGGACCAATCTAAAATGAAAACATAAAATTAGGGCATTGTCAATTGATCGGGAGGAGGCTATTTGGAAGAAAGGAAATAACCAATTTAACGCGTCTAGTGTTTATCTTCGAAGTGTTCGACACGTTTAAGAATCCTAACATGCATATTTATAGCTTTCAAACATGTATGAATAGGACTAGAAGTCTAATTCTTGTTTCTGAAAAGTTGGTTCTGGAACATGAAAATAGGTTCCAGAACACTACATTGTGTTCTGCAGCTCAAGAGATGGTTTCTGGAAAAATCTGCTTTAGGTTCTGGAACATGAAATTAGGTTCTAAAACTTGAAATATAGAAAGTGTCATGTTCCGGAACACGAGTTCATGTTTTGAAACATTGTTGAATGTCAGTTTTCAGTTCTTCTATTTTTGTTCAACGTGATAGGATGTGATATGATGTTCCAGAACTTGATGATATATTCTGAAACATGATATTTTATTCCGTATCTTCATGATGAAAATCATCTATTCGAAACCTTATTTCTGAGAAGAAGTTTCTAATCCATTCTCAAAAAAGTTAAAACACTTACATTCAAAATTCAATCTATAAATACGTTAAATCACCACAGACAACCTTAACTTACCGAGCGATGTGAATTCATACTTTGGGTCTTTGAGTTTCAAACTTCATCTTCATGTCTCAAACTTTTCAAGAGTCTGATTCGACCGCCACAAAATATGCCAACACTAAATCCATAAATGTAAAGATACTAAAGTGGCAAAAACAGATATACACGTGTCAAAATTAAACTTGCTATCACAACATGTTACAATGAGCAAGTTATGCATGGATTTAGAAACCAAAATAGGTATATCATGACTAAGTAATAACTATTGAGATAGTTGGGCATAAAGAAGAAAATGCAAGAAGCTTTTGTCATGCCTCGGGGCTCCTTTGTAAAACTTTTTACATGAAACGGTAGAAAATGTGTACATTTTTTTTTTTAAAAATCAAACAAACACCAAAGACCACCCCGAAGCGTGCACAGACCCACCACATGGACAATCTCTCCTGTACATGCACAGCGTAGAATCTAGAGTACATCATCAACCACACAAACAACCACAAGGAACAACAATAACAATGACAATAACGATGATATGAAATCAACCAATAGATAGGTAATCTACGAATATGTAGATCAACAATTAATCAATCGAGAGATACTAATACCAATAGGAAACTACCTAACATGCTAAAAAACATAAATCCACAATTATTAAACCAAAAGACATCATCTAAATGTTGAGAAACATAATCCACCATTATGTACATGAGATATGAGAGATAATGGAACTACCTGACTAAATCAATAGAATCTAAATAAAGAGCAGAAAAAAAACTAGTCATCAACGATCACAGTCCGGGACATATCTATCTACAAGTGTCGTCACGCACCGTTCTGACCCTCTCCTCTAGTGCCACCTGTAAAAATAGTGCAGTGAGAAATATGTAAGCATGTCTCCTAGTGGGTATCGCAAGCTGCCGAAGGCAAGCTGTACTCACCAGCAAACCAGAGAGAGAATATAATCGGCAGGTATGAAATAGTAAATCAGGTACAATATTAACAGTAAGTTGGAAAAGAAATAAACAACTATTAACTGATATGAAATAACTGCTACTGTAATATGAAATAGAAAGCAAACATGCATCAATCAAATGACCAGTCCAAATAATTGACCCAATTTGTAAACCACCATGTTGGTCTAATGACCTCAGGCAATACCACACCATACTAAGTCACTGGGCATAACCCTATAGCAAAATATACCGCGTAGGGCTCACGTGTCGGAAGTACGACCAATTTTTGGAAAAAGAACATCGTTGCGGTGGCCAAATCATTGTACTTGAAATGCTCCATGAGCTATGGCAATCGATGGTATATGCTCAATAGCCAAACCGTCGGTAGAAAGCCAAGAGAGATCGACAAGATGTCACTGACCAATCAGGTCAACCAATGTCACTAAGATACTACAACGTCATCGACAACTAAGGTCAACCATCAAATAATATCAACTACCATCATATACTCATGCAATATAATACAATAATTACAGGATACTGCTCTACAACTCAAACATAATGAACATGATTTACAACAGGAGTAGAGCTAACATGCAATAAGTCAAGTGTTGTGAATTAGGGTATACCTCTCTACAACTCAACATAATCCATGTGATATATCAATAACTGTACAACAAATAAAATTAAGAAGATAGGTGGTATAAACAATGTGCTCAATCAAAGTCATAGAACTATAGAGAAGATCAAAGGAAAAAAAGATAACTAAGCAGACACCACTTTACAGACTTTGGATCAAAGAACCCACCTCAAAGTCAATTACAAATCTGCGACTTTGAATATGCTCCTAAGCGTCGTCCAAACCTACAAAAGATACCACGGAGTCATAAATTGCTCCACAACCCAAGACCAACACTAAAGTAGCCCAAAGTCACTTAACTCACAAACCTATACGACCGGGTAATCGGTTCCTTTTACCGATTCCCAAAACCCGCCGAAACTCATGCAAACACACCGGAAATACCTCCGCAACCCTCAAAGAGTCCCGAAGGACGCTATCCATTATCGTAAACCGCTTGCTGCTCTGAACTGCACCAATTTGTGTTCGGATAGCAACATGCAAAGATGACTCTAAATGGTGCATTAATCGAAACCGTGCTACAATAGGTCCATAGAACCTACCAAATTTCAAGCTGCATCGCTACCGATTGACCAATTTGGGGATAATCGTGCCGAAAACTCATTCGAGCTCCAAAGCGCCATTCGAACCTAGGACGATTAGTCAAAAGGTCAAGCATATGTGTTTTATGCTAGTGAGGCAACCAATTAGTCATATTTATGTTACAGACCCTAAACAATCCAATAATTGCATAGTTACTATAGAAAATTAGAGTTTAGGCCTATTACCAATGATTCCGCGATCTGGAATCCGACCAGCAGCAGTCTGAACGGTCTCGACGTTTCGAACACTGTGCTCACTGCCTGGAGCGTAAACGACATCTGAGGAAACATGCCGGAGCAACTCTTTCTTCAAGTTCTAAGGTCTTCGGGAACGACATTGCCCTTTCAGCGATCAGTGACCAATCTGATAGCGACAAAGGCGAGCACGATGATGCACGAGTACTCTAGAGGGCTGTGCTCCCTTGCTGGTGGGCCGTCGGTGGCAGCCTTGGCCGGAACAGAAACCTCGGCCAAAAGAAACCCTAGCCTGCAATAGCCTAGAGGATGTACTATTCTTCTTGGCTCAGTGCTGCCAGGGGCGATGCCCCGTCGGCCATAGGGGGTCGTGGCCCACAGGAGAAGGGCCGACGAGGCTGTAGGCGGCGGCAGTGGATCAAGAACTGCGACCAAGAATCCCTCAACTCGAATCCAACTTGAAACCAAGCTCGGGTAGGGCTGGGGGTGGCGGGGCATGCCGGAGAGGTGTCGCCAAAACCTCAGGAGGTTAGCAGTTGCTGTCTGAGGTGACTGGCCAAGGATGGGTGCCACAGATGGAGGAGAGATCTTAAGAGGGAAGAGAGAGAGAGATAGGAGTAAGTCGGGGTTAGTTGGGGCTCCAGTGGATGGAGCATGCACGTCCGAGGCAGGGTTGGCGTCGCGATGCAAAGAAGGGAGGTGGTTGCCGCTAAAGGAGAGGGGAGGAGAGGGAGAAAAAAGGTTCTTGAAGCCCTATTTCTCTTTATATAGCATTTGTACTTCTTGCAGTTTAGTCCCTCAATTTCCATATTTATTACCAAAAGCTCCCTAGCACTTGAAATTTTCATAGTTACATCTTCCTATGAAATTTGTGCGATTTGACACATAAAATGCCATTTTTTTTCTAGAAAAACCCCGTTGCCTCGATTATCTCTCGTCATATTTTGCTTTAAATCACGTTTTTTCTACGCAAAATCACAGAACGGTTCCTTCTACGACTCCCGACATTGTTAGACCATGAGGGTAGCACTTTTGTTTCACTGAATACTGTTTAGTTTTACGAGATTAGCCAATTCTCTGATTTTTTTATTAAATTAAAATCTCGGTTTCTACAGCTTTACCAAGTTCATATTGAGTGCCCAACTCAATTTGCCATCACGATGTCTATGTTTCAAGCTCAGCTTCTTGATTCTCCTCCGAACCTAAGGAGAATGAGTACAAGGTCAATATATCACAATTTAGGGCCTAAAAACCCTAAAACACAAATTCTGGATTCAAGAAAGATCTGAGAGTGTCAGATTCTGGAACTTGACATGAGGTTTCGGAACATGACATAAGGTTCCGGAACCTCCTGTCATGTTCCTCATAGACAAAAGACTTGTTTCTTGGGCCACCTTGCCATGTTTCGAAACATGGAACCAAGGTTTCAGGAAACGACACAAAATCAACAAAACTTTAGTTGAAGTAGATTTCCAAGAAATCGAACCCAAAAATGTCATTTAACCACTCCAAAAGCTCGAGATAGCTAAGATACACATGAAGCATCAAGAACCCACAATCGAAATCAAAGATCTAACACTTCGGCCTCTATGGTTTTGAAAAACAACGATGGATTCCCAAGTGATTCAAAAGGAAAACTTTATTTAGTTTTCCTAACACTCAAAGGAGGCAATATACAGGAGGCAATATACCCAAGAAATCACTAAAAAGCATAACCAAAACAAAGTATAAAATGAAATGGGTACCAATCTATGATGGGGAGGGTAAGATGAGGTCGAGATGTTGTGTTGGAGGTTTTCTGTTGGCATTGAAAATGCATTTTGTGAGAGACTCGTTATTCACAATCCGCTTGTTTTTTTATGATAACGCAGGGATAGGAACACAGGGATCTGGGATGAAGTATCAATTTCCATTACTGGGGTGAGTTTCTGTTGACTGCTTTATACCTCAGTCAAAGAATTAGTTCAAATGAGCAAAATATACTCCCAAGTTAATGGATGAAATTAGGTGCTAATACATATTTCTCACACAAGTTCAATCTTCAATGCAGCCAGTGAAGATATCTGATCCTCACTTAGTCTCATCGTTCTTTGACGATTTTAAGAGGTCCTACCTGCATACAACTGTTGAATTGCAAAACCAAAGTTCATGGCTTGCGAAGTGTTCATTGAGTATTCAAGTGGCAACTGAACTAGAGGGAAACGTTTGCTTGGTGGAGCATCTTCAAAGTTATGAGTTATCCATTCCTCCTTCCTCAGTTCTTGAGTATACAATTCCTCCAGTAAGTACGTGTAACTTATTTTTCTCCAAAAATAGCAGTTTTAGTGGAACATTGTTTTAACCATGATAGTGCGCCAAGATGTGAAAAAATGTTTAGACAATACCGTTTAATTTTGATATTCATATACGAGCTTAGCTAGACATGGATGTAGATCTAGATGCGTCTGGCTCGTATATGGATCTATATACCTATTCAAATTTTTACCACACAAAAAGTTTAAACATTTTGTCTGACTTTACAAACTTTTGATTTTAAGCTAAGTTGATTTTAAGTTGTTGGATTTTAATATGACTTGTTAAAAAAAAACCTGCCTAGTTTGATTAAAATCGGACCGGTTAACCGGTTCAATGGTTGAACTGCCTGTTCAAACAGTTCAAAGAGATTTTTTGACTTATCGTGTCTAAGGGGTTGGATTGAATTGCTTTATAGACTGGGTCATGGTGGAACTGGTCGGTTCGACCTAATTTTTAAATTATTGGTATTTACCATCATGGCGGATAGGACAACAAGAAGAAAATAAGAGAAGGGCTTAAGCACTCTAGAATTAGTCTCAAATTGGATACAAAAGGGATTGTATCTAGTTATATAAGGAGTAAGCACTCTAGTATTAGTAACTTGGGCTTAAGCATTTTAGGTAGGTGGTTTGTCCCCAGCAAGTTAATAATGCTAGTGGACTGGGTCATTACATATGGTATCAAAGTAGTTACTAGTCGGAAATGTGAAAACTCGTTGCTAGAATTTCACATCACATAGAGATCCTGAACTATATTGTGATTGGATATGATAATCATCTCAGGTTCTAAATGAGGGAAGTTTGTAACATCCTAATAGTCCTATATTGGATTGAAAAAGGATTGTATCTGGGTATATAAGGACTAAACACTCTAGTATTAGTAATTGGGCCTGAAGTGTCTTGGGCTAGTAGTTTGGGCCCAACAAGTTGGTACTAGTGGACCGAGTCGTTACAATTGGCTCTGACTCAATCTTTTGATATTGACTATATAATTATTATATTTTTTTCAATTGGGTTCAATTTTTGAGATAAAATGATGCTTAGAAGAGTCAAGTAGCCCTACTGAGCTAAACTTGCTTCTAAGTAAACTTAGACTTATCCGTTAGTCGTCTTACTTCCAAATTACAAATATAAACATGAACTATTGTCAATTAGTTAGCACTGAATTTTGTATGGCTTGGGGTTGATTTCAGAGATCAAGTGCCATCCCAACTATTGATTCATGGACAAATCAAAGTCATAATAACGATTAACTATATTCGGGCTCAGCCCAATAGCCGGATTAACTTAAATTCCATTCATAAGCTGAACTTATGGTTCATTGATCGATCAATCATTGAGTTTAATATAATTTAGAATTGTTTATTGTATAGCTAATTATATTATGCCTAAATTAAACTTCTTTACCCTAAATATTTCATGTTTGAATCATTTTTAAACATTCCTGGGTGGTAAACTAACTCTATGCAGGTTACCTCTTATTTTTTTCCTGTTTGATTGGGGAAGGCTTTGCTTTACCTATTTCTTTTGGAAACCCATCTCTTCTTTCATAGAAAGAGAAAGATGATGTAATTTGGAAACTTGTATTCTTAAAAACCGTCTAGTAGTGGTGATTAGGAAGGTTTGGCAACAACTTATTCACGAGAATGCATTTTCTTCTAGTAGAATGAGTGCCAAAATAATATTCATTTGATGGATCGCTGAAGAATTCAATAATCTGGAAGATTCATATAGCCAACCCTACCTTGCATGAGATGGGGACCAAGGTGTGCTGAGTTTGTTTCACGACAACTATTTGTCATCCTTCTTTCCTAACACTAGACTAGATTCATATTGGTGTGTTCCCACAAAAATAGATCTGTAATAAACATGCCTAAAATAAAAAGGGCAAAACATGGATGATTTTAGTGAATTCCACTGGATGACAATGGGCAATTCCAGCAATAGCTCCTAGTATGATGCACAGATAATTATTTTAACTGCAGTGTCCATATAGGATATGTATTTGATACCTTACTCATGCAATACATGCTTTCTTAGTGTCAGATACTTCATAAGAGATTCTGGAATGCTTCTTCTACAGCAGCTGGTGCAAAAATGAGGTGTGACCACTCACGTAAAAAGAGTTAGAGTTGAAGTTTGAAAAGTGCTTTTGTATTTCTGGAGCTCTAAAGCACTCAAAGTGGCTGTTGTAGGTGAAGCATTCACAAGGCCCAAGTCCTTTACTGAAAGCACTGAAACAGCACATTGAAAAGTGATTATCCTGTGTTACCCTGATTCGTTTACACCCTGAAGTACCTGTATGCAATATGGGCAGCCACATTACACTAGAAGGTTATTTCATCCTTAACGAAAAACTTTGGGAGATCAGAAGGATGCTATGCTTTGTCATGTATCCACTACCTGATAATTGTACCTGAGCTAAATAGTTGTAGTCTATTAATAAATATGTCCAACTATTTCATGATCTGAATCTTGTGCAAACTTCTGACGTGACGCCAGATGACAGTTACCTGTCTTGTGGAAAAAAGAGTAGGCCATGACTGGTGATACCTGTTGGGTGGTTTCTTGTTCGAGATCATGCACTTAATCAACTATCTTATGCTGAAAATTGAAGTGAATGAGGCTGAGTTCCTTGTCACATATTTAACATTTGATGACCTTATCCTGAAAATTTTGTGGTGTCAAACTACATGACTAACTATTGTTTCTCCTGTTTCTGTTAGCTCAGTGTGGTAGTAATTTATAACTAAATGCAGCTCTTCTTCTACAAGCCCAATTTATGGTGGCCAAATGGAATGGGAAAGCAATCTTTATACAATGTTAATATAACAGTTGATGTAAAAGGATTTGGAGAGTCTGATTCATGGAGCCACTACTTTGGGTTTCGCAAGATTGAGAGCACAATTGACGAAGCTACTGGTGGAAGGTAATAATTCATTCCAGAAGCTTATACATTAATAACGTCTATTTGTAAAAATATTGGAAACTAACATATCATATGTGCAGGTTATTCAGGGTGAATGGGCAACGTGTTTTTATTCGTGGAGGGAACTGGATATTGTCAGATGGACTACTAAGACTTACAAAGAAACGATACATGGCTGATATTAAATTCCATGCATTTATGAATTTTAACATGCTCCGCTGCTGGGGTGGTGGATTGGCAGAGAGGCCCGAATTCTATCACTATTGTGATTTATATGGTTTGTTGGTAAGATAAATTTCTGTGTGCATTGAGCTTATCACTTTCCGTAGAATAGCTTATATTCAGCAATGTTTGAAAAGGCGGATCCATATATATATATATATATATATATATATATATATATATATATATATATATATATATAGAACTAGGCTACTATACTGTTAATAGCACCAATGACTTGGTGCTATTAACAGTATAGTAGCCTAGTTCTATATATATATATATAGAGAGAGAGAGAGAGAGAGAGAGAGAGAGAGAGAGAGAGAGAGAGAGAATAGGGCTTATATACTTTCGAAAGCACAAGCCCAACTATGCTTGTGATTTTTTTACCATTGGATTTGCATTGAGATCCGTGTTATTGTAAAGTCAACTAAAGAGAGAGAAAGAAAAAGTACAATAGCACGGATCTCAATGCAAATCCAATGGTAAAAAATTCACAAGCATAGTTGGGCTTGTGCTTTTGAAAGTATATAAGCTCTACTCTCTCTCTCTCTCTCTCTCTCTCTCTCTCTCTATATATATATATATATATATATATATATATATATATATATATATATATATAATAAGGTTTTAAGTATCCATCGGCACGGGCCGTATCTACCGTGCCGTACCGTGCCAACAAGATACCGGCACGATATAGTTCCCGTGCCGATGACACAGTTCAAAACCCTTTTTTTCTTAAAATTACTAAGTAATTTTCTTAATAAAGTTCAAAATATTTGATAAAGATACATAATAAGCAATTAAAAAATTTTGTTGCTAAAGAAATTAAATATTTCATGCCATTATGTGTCGGCACGCATGTATTTTTTGTGACCGGCACTCATCGGCACGGCTCGGCACGCACCGTGCCGTACCGTGCCGGCAAGTTTTCGGCACGACCCCGTGCCACGGCACTTAAATCCTTGATTTAACAAAATTTGAACTCGAAAAATCTGAAACCCTTACCTTGAGTTGTGAGATTTCCGAGCTCCCACGTGCCCAAGAGGTCTCTCCATCACTCCTCGAACCTTCGCGAGCTTGATCTCTATCTTTGGAAAGCATCCCGAAGAGAGAGAAGGAGGAACATGTGGAGAGAGAGTGAGCTTCTCTTTCCCTCTATCGCTTTGTGTGTGTCGTGTGTGAGGCAAAAGAGGAAAAGGGATTAAGTCCCTTTTTATAAAAGCCCCTACCACTTATTTACAAGAATGCCACTCTTTCTAGGCATTTTTGTCGCCGGCGGTCCGAACCTTGCCATCAAGGTCCGGTCCCTGAACTTTCACTGCGCCATTCAACCGCTAACGCACTAGACCTTCCCACAGGGTCTGGTTCCCGAATGTGGATTTTTCAAGGATTGTGGCCATGGTTCGAACTTCCCCGCCAGGATCCGGACTTCTCTTCCAGGGTTCTGTCCCTAAATGCCCAAGACCCGATTTTCTTCGCCTCGAAGTGCGTGTTCCCGCTCCATGAAGCTCTAATCCTTTTCTAATTATTCCGACATGCTCGAAATACATTCTTAACATGTGCATAGTCACTTAACTATTCCGAGGTCTCTTTTGAGCTGAAGTCCTATACGGAATTTTCTCCAAAACTCATTTTAGAGCCGAATTCACGCCGTAAACACTCGAATGAGCTTTGAAACTTCGTCCAATTATAGGGGTGGTTCCTCTAACCCATTTTCTACCAGTACTCTGCTATTTCGCACGAGTCCGATTCATTACAGGTTCCCCTCCCCTTTTCCTTCGAAAATGTTAAACTGAGGTTGAGGACGATTGCGACGATATGACACGCGAACCACTTGTTCCATTGATTAACGACTTTGAATAGAGTAGAGGGGTCTAAAGAAATGGAGGATCATCGATCCTCCTCCCTCTGCCATCGAAGACGTCAAGATGGGATTTGGTGGTGATGGTGCAAATGGTGACGACCTATTCGGGGCAAGAGAAAAAAAAAAATAAGGAAAAGAAACTTTGATTTTTTTTTTTTTTGTGAAAGAGAAAAGGGGAGGGAGATCTCCCTCTTCCTCTCCTAGCCGAGAAATTTTTTTTATTATTTTATTTTTATTCGTTTATTTTATTATTATTAATTTTTTTACTTTTGCCATTATTGTGGTCCAAATAGGGTTCAACCGTCGAGCCTATCACGAAGACGGTTGCTTGGTATAGTAAATGTGATCACGAATCCAGTGCGGGTAACGATCTGATATCGGGTTTGATCGTGTCGAGCCTATTGCAAAGACTGCTGCTCGATCATCTCGACACAAGGATTGTCATCATTGTTTGTGCACATGTTGATGATAGCGGAGGCAATATTAGAATCATGGCTACTTGATGATGGTGAATGCATGTTTACGACAATAGTAATAACCTAACATCAACTTTGACCGTGTCGAGTGTGGAGACTAGCAAATTTGAATTTAAATAATAAATTTGAAATTTGAATTTTAATTCAAATTATGGCTATTGAGAGAGATGGCTAATCTTGCTAAACAAAAATCAATTCCAATGAAACAAAATCGGTACTTTTGAGTTTTGGCAATGTCGGAACTCGTGGTGTGGTCCGTTTTTAGACTCGGCACGACTAAAGTGGAAAATTAAGAGAAAATAAAGAAATTGCCAAAAATTAGAAAATTGTAAATTTCAAATAGGGGCTACATTTTATGTACGAAAATTTGCAAAATTTGGCAGGGAGGGGGTTCTGCGCGACTTACACTTTGCTGCCAGAGACTGAGATTTAAAATAATTGCGTTTGAAGGACTTATAAGCAATTATACCTAATCTACATATTGGTGCATTAGGGTTATCGCTAATAAACCTTAATCCTCTCAAACCTCCTTGTAGGCGCAGCCCTACTCTCCATAATATTCTCACCGTCACCCCTGCACCTTCGGCCACCAGCCTTGGCCGCTGGAGCACCGGCGAAGGCTGCACCACCCTCCAAACCTCTCTCTTCCTCTTCTTGGATCTCGAGCCTGAGGAAACTTGAGGAGGCGGCATCGCCTCGGCTTGATCCCTCTGACGCCTAGGAGGTCCGGCAGCCCCACCTCGACCATTGCTGGCGGTTCCAAGACCTCCATCTACTTGGCCGCGACTCCAAGATTTGTGGCGCCGCCGCTCCCAGATCTTGTGTGCCACCTCTGGTGACCCAGAGTAGTCCGCTGGCGCCGTCTCGACATCCCTGGCTGCCGCTATGCTCGGGTTCAAATTGGAACTCGAGTTGTGCCCTAGTTGGCTGCAACCACTCCAGCGCCGCCTCCCGCCGCTGGCGACCACCTTCCCTGATACTGCTAGGCCGGCCTTGACCTCTCATTGCCGGAGCTCAACACTGTTGGCTACCGGAGTTTGAAGTGGAGGTGACCTAGCTCTGAAACTAGGCTTGGGCTAAGGTGTTATTGGGTTGGCTCTCCTGTTTCGGCCAGATCTGATGTCAGGACCTCCTGTAAGGTAAGCATGACTTTCTTATGCCTCGTAGGTCATCGTGGTCCACTTTACGTCATGGTAATACGTTCTGCATGGCTGTTTTCACAGTGTCGCTCTTAGAGACCTTCGAGACTGAAGTTCGTGTCGCTCCCAAGGATTTAAGTATCCATCAGCATGGGCCGTATCTACCATGTCGTATCGTGCCAACAAGATATTGGCACGATACAGCCTCTGTGCCGATGGCACAGTTCAAAACTTTTTTTCCATTAAATTATTAAGTAATTTTCTCAATAAAGTTCAAAATATTTGATAAAAATACATAATAAGCAATTAGAAAATTTTGTTGCTAAAGAAAATAAATATTTCATGCTATTATGTGTCGGCACACATGTATTTTTTGTGACCGGCACTCATTGGCACGGCTTGGCACGCATCATGCCATACCGTGTCGGCAAGTTTTCGGCACAACCCCGTGCCACGACACTTAAATCCTTGGTTGCTCTGGTGCGCTCCACAGTGCTCGATTGCGCTCCAGACATTGAGCACGGTGTTCGGGACATCGAAACCTTCCAGGCAGTGTAGTTGGTTGGGTTCCAAAACACGGAATCCTTGGTATGGATCTAAATCACTTCGTTATATATATATAGCTCGCGTGTTAGGTGTTAGAAGTAATGTCCCAATGACGCTTTTTGTGTCTTGACTATCTTGGGCAACAAGGTCTTGATTCTAAAATGTTAGAGCATGTTGTTCGAAGCCCAAAAACCCTTGGTTCGAATTCTGCGGCATCCGGCACTTAAAATGATATGTTAGTTACCTAATACAAGCAATTTTGGCTCCGTTTTCTGGGAGCAGGTTCTGCTGCTGTTTGCAGTGGTATAGAAGCCTAATTGGCTGGTTAAGAACTAGCTAGTGCGAAGTGCGGACTAGCGAGCGATCTTCGGTGGGTTCTGGGACTGAAATTGAAAATTTTTGGAAACCTGGTAAGGTTAAATTTGGGTTTTCTCACCTGTTCTCACACCGATTGGCACGCGTCTGTCCCGACACCCAAAGGTGAGTCTTCTAGGACAGTAAGGAGAGTTGGATGATATCCGGAGTGTTTCTGAACACCTCGGGTCTAAATCGGATCCCGAAATGTGGAAATTTGGCGTTTTTGGGAGCAAATTGGTGTCGCTTCTGTCCGCAGCAGTGTTTCGGCCTCATTGGCTGGTCATACGGAGAGGTTTGACACCTCTGGTCGCAGCAAAAGGGCTGCGGTTGGTTACAGTGCCGAAATAGTCATCCCAGAAATCAACTCGGTGAATTTCGGGGTCTTAATATTCCGTTTAGGCGCACTTTATGAGTGGCTGGCCTAACGACATAAAATTGGTGTTTTGCAACAGCGGGCGAGGCATGCGTAGTGTTTGGCTTGGTTCGGGTTTACCCCCGTAGGCTGGGGTTCTTGGTAATCGGTAATGAAATCGTGACTTTGATCATTTTTTACTTTAAGTTCATGATTTTGATCGTGGTTTCCGTTGTTATAGGTTATGGACTTTTTTTGGGTTCGGGTGGTAGCTAGGTGCACCGATAGGGGGTCGACAACCCAGGTTATGCTACGATACAGGTGGGTGCTTCGATTCCAAGTTGGTTCAGCGGTGCCTGCTTGGTGACTACGTTTCATCGATGGCATATTGTATATCTCTGTTTGCCTATTGAGCTTTTGCACACTACCTGCTTTCTCATTGACTACTCCATGGTTGTTTTCATCTCATAATATCATGATTGATCTAGTGGTAGAGTAGCATTTACGGTGATTAGTTGTCATAGCGTGACTATTTTCCGTCTATGTATTACTAGTGACATGTAGAGTAGGATTTACTTTTGTGCATCTGATTATGACATGATCTAGTGGTTGATAATTACTCGTTGTTGAGATTTGACCTTGTAGGTTGGCTGATATCCCTATATATGATAGGACTTGATAGGTTGGTATGCATTCCTTGTTGAGTATTGACCATGTCGGTTGGTTGATTAATCTCTTATGTGATTAGACCCTATCGGTCGGCTGTTCTACTGTATGATTTGACCTTCTAGGTTGGTACTTCCTTTACAAGGTTGATCATAGAGGTTGGCAGATTTACCTTGTTTATGATTGAGGCCTCAGCATGCTATGCTTTCGTTTTCTTATATTTATCGTCATCTTCTTTCATACTCTTGTCGTGTAGCATGTTAGTTGACTTGAGATTACTTCTTGGCTTCTCATATTGCATGGGCAGTGATTTGACTATTGAGTCTAGGTTGTTGGAGCTTTGAGTATACACATGTGACTATAGCTTGCGACCGCACTAAAATTCTTAGACAGGGTTCACAACCGTGGGTTCTTCAGTTGCCAGCCTGGTGAGAGGTGTTGTTTCATAGACAGGGTTTGTCACTTTGAGTGCTCCACTCCCAGATTAGATGTACACAGCACTTAGACAGAGTTAGCGACTTTGGGTGCGGGTTGTTGTGTCCCTTTAGAGTGGTTTTTTGTTTATTCGTCTTTGCGACCTAGTGGGCGAGTTTAGGGCGGGTCTTTATGACAGGCCGTGATGATTGGGTATAACTTTGGACGTTTTATATGTCCGGTTGATGCATAGTACCTCGATTTGAGTCGTGCATTGTATTCAGTTGGTTGATTTGATTACAGTGGCGGCATCTCTTGTATAGTCATCCACGATTGTTGGTTATGTATTATCTTGCTATTGTAGGTATTTCTATTGCATTCATATATGACTCATTTACGGTAGCGGTAGTAGATTGTATTTCATATTGGGATTCTTACATGTTGATCTACATGCTACTGTAGTTGATATCTCCATTGTGCACACACACACACACACACACACATATATATATATATATATATATATATATATATATATATATATATGTGTGTGTGTGTGTGTGTGTGTGTGTGTGTGTGTGTGATTCATGTTTACAGTAGCGACATTATGTTGTATTCCACTTCATACTGTCTTACTACTGTAGCTGATTACTCTATAACTGCATTTATTCTTTGATCGTACTCCTTTGTTGACCAGCGAGTGTTGCTTGCCATTGTTGGTTTGCGGTAGCCACTGGGAGACCCCTTGTTGGTTTCTTCCTCTAGTTTTAGGTACCGCAGGTGGTGATGATCGGGGCGGTTCGTTAGGACGGTACTAGCTAGTGGTGTCCTAAGGGTTGATTATGAATGATTTGTTGTGTTCGTGGATCTCGTTCAGATTATTTTTAGTACAGTTCTCAGTTCATTAGATTGATTCTTTGATTCATATTCAGATTCAGGTTCATATTCTTTTGGTTTATTTTAGTTCATTATCTACTGATTACTGGTTGATTCATAAATGTGGATTGTAGGTATTCTCTGATTATTGTCCTATAAGATGCTTAGTTGTATTTATCCATGGTAGTTGTTGTTCTTTTGTGGTTGTATGTATGGTTTGTGTTGTATTTTAGGTGCTACGCCATGCATGTATAGGGGAGATTCTGTTCGTTTGTAGAGGGGAGCCTTTATCCATGTGGTGGGTTTGTACGGGTTTCGAGGTGTCTTTAAAGGTGTAAAAAAAAATTTATACATTTTTCCGCTGGCTTTCCTAGAAAGGATTTTCAAAAAAGACCCTGGGGCATGACATCGAGCCTATCATGAAGACGGTCGCTCGATCAAACCAACAATAGGATAGTTCCTATGTCGTTCGCGTGCATTCACCATATCGTTGTTGTTGTGGTGGCCGATTTTGCCTTGAGAGTCACCATTGCTACCGCCGAGAAATCGAGTAAAAGGCCACGAGGCCTTCTCTCGCATTGCCGTTGTCAGAGAAAAGGAAGGGCCAGGGAATTGCTAGCTTGTCGTTGCCGTCGTTATCGTCGCGGTGGTGGCCGATGTTGCCTTGGAGTTGTCGTTGCTACCGCTGAGAAATCAAGAAAAGGGCCACGAGGCCTTCTCTCGCATCGCCGTTGTCGGAGAAAAGGAAGGGTCATGAAACCTCCCGCTT
Organism: Tillandsia fasciculata; assembly: GCA_029168755.2. NCBI lineage: Eukaryota > Viridiplantae > Streptophyta > Magnoliopsida > Poales > Bromeliaceae > Tillandsia > Tillandsia fasciculata. The sequence goes on from CM054951.1 coordinate 11,914,814, forward strand.
GTTGTTGCCGATGTTGTCGTCGCCGTTGCGGCCAATGTCGCCATCGTTGTCGTTGGAGAAGAACATGAGACCATGCGACCTCGTTGCATTTTTTTTTTACTCTTTTTTTTTCTTTGTTTTTCTTTTTTTTCTTTTTTTGTTTGATCTGAGATAGGGGACCCCAATTCCCTCTCTTTGTGTACGGACCAGAGAGAGAGAGAGAGAGGGGCCCCTCCTCTTTCACCATCTTTTTTTCTTTTTTTCTTTTTCTCCGAACTTTTTTTCTCTATTTTTTTTTTTTTTTTTTTTTTTCTCTCTAGACCTTTTTTTTTTCTTTCTTGAATCCCATGGTCCAATTATAGTGATCCTAGGATCTCCACATTTTGGTAAACAATTCAAAAAATATTTCAAAACAAGGTAACAACATATATATTTATCTCTTTCCTTGTTGATTCATAATCCTCAAGGAAAGTCATAATCAAATCACATTTAATTTCATTTCGTTTCTCCATTTATTTTCTTTCCTCCTCCTTTTTCAATTTCAAATTTCAAATTTTTTTTCTTCTCAACACTCAGAACCAGAACTAAGATCCTACTTCACCTCTGCTTAGGTTTGAGAACTTGAAATCTTGTTTCGGAACGTAACATGTCAGGTTGAAGTTTTTCTCTCTTCTTCTCTTTTCTTTTCTTTCTTTTGAATTTTAGGGTATTATAATCTTTTTGCAAATGCACTTGTGCTAGCATTTCATATAAATATTAGCTCTTCAACAAACATTGTTTGCTTAACTAATTTAAAAAAAAAACGTTATTTAGGAGAATATGTAGGATTTTAAAGGGAATGAAGTGTCCATGATAGATTTTCTGACACAAAAAAAATCTTGTCAAACCTCAAAAGAAAATGCTATTACTCTTATGTATGTAATGCCACGGCACTGCCTAGTGACCCCACATATAAATGACCCTATAGGTAGGGTGCATGGATCATATCTCGGAAATAATCTCCTCTCAACTTGGCATAGCCGCAAATGAGTATGAAATATGCAGTTCTCTAGATTTTATTGTCCTTGCTGTATTCTTGACACTATTGCTCTGTGGATATAACTATTGTTGCTTATTGAGGAGGCAATATAAATCAAAGAACTACGATGAAGGGATGACAGTGATGTGAAGAGATGACTATGGACGTCTGGTCCGCTTTGAAGGTAGTGGAGACTGGAGTGTAACTTACTTTTTCCTTTTTGACCATGGATGAGCAAACAAAAGAAATTTGGTTTACATTTTTGCTAGCTTGGGTAGATTCTTGTCTGCAATTAGATAGCCAATTCTCAAAGGCTCTAGTTTGATGTCAAAATAAGATATCCAGTGATAACTTATTCCGTATCGATGATTTTCTTGTGTGATTGGGAGCTAAGAGTTTTGAGTTTGCTCCTTGAAGGCCTTGTTTGGATGCATATGTTATTCGGTACATCCTTTCAATTTAGGTTCTGCTTGGATACATGAATATTTTATTTGGCATATTTCTTTGATTTCTTCAAAAGGCATGTCATATTTGGTAAGGAGTGTGATCAAATGTGTGACACCCCTAGTGTAATGCCCCAATAGTCCCACATCGGATAAGAAAGGGATTATGATTGGGTATGTAAGGATCAAGGACCCTAGTAATTATAAATAGGCTTAAGCATTTTGGGCTGGTGGTTTGGGTCCAACAAGTTATTATTCTTAGTGGTTGGGTCGTTATATTTGGTATTAGAGCCGAATACTAGTCGAGAGTGTGAGACCTAAGCGCTCTACGGGACAAAGTGCTACACTACAAGTTTTGCAGGAGCCACATTTTGAACATGTAGTAACTACCTCTAAAATCTCATCGTCTGATAATTCTGTTATGTGTGTGTGATCGAGTTTGGACTTGACATTCACGCACCATGGTCCAAAAGGATTGGAAAAGGGTTATGAGCACCTTAGCCCCACATCAGATTTGAAAGGGGTTAAGAGATAATGCACCCTAATAATAATAACTGGGCTTAAGCATTTTGGGCAAGTGATTTGGGCCCAATGAGTTTTTAGCGGGCCAGGTTGTTACAGTTAATCAAGTTACAATTAGTAAACATGTGTTGCCACCTAAAAACTATTCTTTCGAGCAGTTGAACATTCATTTTAATTTTTTGAAAATCCTATTCATGTTTCATTGTCCTTTTTGAATAATATAGTTCATAGAATTCTTTCTTTTGATTGATAGTTGAGATTCCTCAACTTATTATGTTTAAAATCTTTTTTCTATATGAGATTGGCCTTTTAGCAACTAATTTAGACTTGTGCTAATATTTTTATTTTATTTGAGCCTGTTTAAATTATGTTGTTTGGGTGTTACTTTTTTAACGCCACGTTTTTTATGAAGTAATTAATCCTATGTGTCACGCCTCGAGACTACCAATTTTGTCTGCTCGGGTACGCGAAGACCTACTGAACGGGCAGAGTCTTTCCTATCCGAATGAAGCGGAAACATATATCAACCTGTACAAGCATGCACAAAAGGGATATATGCGATATCAGAGTACCCAACTAAAATTTTGTTTTAAATAATCAACTTTGAGCATTGAAAGTCTACCACAATTGATACATCTCAATAAAATAAAACATCATTAGGTTTACATCATTTAAATCTCAAAATATTACAAGTTTCTTTCTTGTTACAAAAAGGGGTACAACTAGACATTTCTATGTCCACTACTCCGCCACGCTTTTGTCGCGGTCATGTGCTTCGCCAGCGATACTTGAATATGAAAAAAAAGGAAACCACAGGAAGTGAGAACTTCAAATAGTTCTTAATGGGTGCAATCATCGAGAATTGATGCTCTACACTGGGTCCAAAGAAGGCACTATTAGAGAGGTAATAGTAACAACAATTATTTCTATGCTAGAAATGTAGTGAATAAATTTATTAACTACAACGCCTCATTTAACAATTATTTCTATGCTAGAAATGAATAAATTTATTAACTACAATGCCTCGTTTATCCAATATGCTACTATGCCACTTATTATAGGTTTACCCATTTACTTTATGTCCCTAACCATCTATTTGATTGGTTATAATTCACACTAACCCTATGGAGAGCCGAGGGAGATCATACTACTCTCCAATTAGTTAACACACACACCTCATGAAGAGCCGAGGAGGATCATACTACTCTCCAATCAGTAAGCACTTGGAGTCGAGGACGATTGCCCTTCCAAATACCATATGCGGAGTCAAGATGATCGGCACTCTAGTGCATATTGGGAGTCGAGGGGGATCGACCCTCTTGACGCACATGAGGGAGTCGAGGGTTATCGGCACTCCCGTGGACACTTCTGGAAGGTTGCGACATAACATATCATGATACCCTAAGCTCAATGACTTCTAGGGTTATTGCATATGACCACTATACACAACTTGTTCTCTAGTTCACATTTAGCCTAGAGTTCGCAAATTCTGTCTCTCTTTAGGTTTTACCTAAGTTAGATGCCACACATTTTTGACCTACACTCTAGATTCTCATTTACATTAGGTACATACGCCAACATTTCATTTCCATTTTCATATAAGGGTTTAAACCCTTGTTTTTACCCTAGCGTGCAACTAAATCACATTTAGGACAATAATCTATCTTCTTACATGCTAATAAGCCAATAATCAATGGACAAAAACAGAGATCATACATTTTCGATAATATTCCCCACCTTTGCTAGTCCTTTCCTTCTAAGGTGGACTTGATCTCTTAGAACACCAAGAAACCCTAGAAAATAGCGTTAACAAGATCAAAACCTCAAAAATTCTCATTTTCAACGACCCTAGAACCAAGATTCTCAAATTACCCACTTACCTCTCCTCTTCTAGCACTCAAAACGTGGATGAGAGGGCTTCTTTATTCTTTCTAAAGCTTCCTCTTGAAGCTCTCCGCAAAATCCAAGCCTCCAAAGTGATCAATCCCAAGGGATCTAGTTCTCTCTTATTTCTAGAGAGAGAAAGAGAAGGGGAAGAGTGAGGGAGAGTGATATGAAAAATTAGGGCTTTTTGGCGGGTGGGGAGAATGTATAGTTGTGTAACAATTACACCTAAGTCCTCTTGTTAACCATGTTTGCGTTCTCTCAAAAACTACTGCCTATAGTTTTGAGTATCGGTACATGGGTTGTAGTATTGATGCTACCTATCCAGTTTTGCAAAGCCCGAACGCTGATTTTCTCAACTTCCTACTGCATACCGGAACTCATCGGAATCAGTATCGCTACTCGGTGAATCAGTACCAGTACTCAAGGAATGTTTTGCAAAATTCGAACATGGGTTTTCTCCCTGCACAGCTAGGTATCGGTACTCCATTTTGGTTCTAGTACTCAGTGCAAAATTTGCACTTATAGTATATTTGAACTTCCGAAGTTTGTTTTCGCACCATTTTCGAGTCGAAAACACTTAGTTAACTCCCAAACACTCTTGAAACTATTGGGATGGTTCCCAATCCCTATTACTCACTAGAACTTCGTAATTTGTAGAAGTTCAGTGCATTACACTATCTTAGAGGGATCGGACATCTTTTTAGAAACTCATTCGGAATCTAGTAAGCTTTGTTTATTTTCGTATTTTGTTCTTGTAATGATATTTTGTTTCTTACGTTGAGTTTCTTTGATTAATTTGATACCTGATGTTTAACCGAACAGTATTTGGATTAATTGGAGGTAAACAACCTAACGCCCATTAATTTATTTTTGGTAAAATTATAGATATATGTTATGGTAACAAAATTCCTTTTGTAGGTTTTTTCCAAATAAGGGTTAAGTGTGTTTATATAAATCACAACTCTTTTAAAGAATATGATTTCTAAAAGGTTTTGCTTTGATTGTCATGTAATTTTAGAAAATGTGAACTTTGAAAATTGTGCTTATTTGGTTATTTAGTATTTGATGACTAGCTCTCTTTTAAATGTTGACTGGGTAAATAATCTCAAAATGTGATGTTGGCTATAATTATGTTGGCCATGTCGATATGAATTTTGTGATAGAAGCTAGCTTTGATTTTGTGACGCACCATCGAGTACAATTTTGTGACGCGCCTTCGGGTGCTACTTAGATACACCTTCGAGTGATTCGCTTTGCGATCATGCCTTCAGGTGCCTGTGATGTGTGTTTAGGACCTTTGGCAATAGTTCGCCACTTATCGGAGACTTTCATTTCAAATTCAAATTTTAGAATAAGAATGCTTTTATTAAATTTAGTTCCTGTTGTTCTTTGTAAAACATGCTTACTATGTGAACTTTTGAAATGAGATTTGTGAAACTTTAATAAATTCAATCATTGTCATTATATTTTTAGTATGATAATTATATTTGAATATTTAGAAATTTTTTGTTACGCATGCTTAATCTGACTAATGTAGTTATGGTTGCTTTACCCAGGTATTAAGTTTGATAAGCTTATCAGGATTGGGCAAGTGAATATTAGAAGTAAGGTGTGCTCTTAGCCTATGTATATAAATGTTGTTAGACTGCTGAATTTACAGTGAACATTATTTATTATATTTTGAAAATCTGCAAGACCAGTAGATGATTAGTGGAATAAGTCAAAAATTATGGATTCTGGATTTTTGTAAGCAGTTTAAATTTGGTATCATTGTTTTGTAGCCTTGCATATTTGCACTTAATTAATTGCAGATATACGACGTTTGTTATGTCTTCGGTTTGGGACGTGACAGAATTTATGGTATTAGAGCTGAATATTACCAGGAAGTGTGAGAGCTAAATGCTATGCTGGGTAAAGTGTTACACCATTGATTTGGTGAGAGCCACCTCTTGAACTCGTATGAGTTACTTCTAGAATCTCACATTCCCCGGTAATTCTTGTTTATGTGTGTGATTGGGCTTGAACCTTACAAGGACGTCAGTGTCTCAACGGGGGGAGTCTGTAATGCCCTAATAGTTTCATATCGGATAGAAAAGGGATAATGATAGGGTATATAAGGATTAGGGACCCTAATAATAATAACTGGGTTTAAGCATTTTGAGCCGGTGGTTTGGGCCCAATAAGTTATTATTGCTAATGGGTTGGGTCGCTATATTTAGTATCATAGCTGAATACTGGCCGAAAGTGTGAGAGCTAAGTGTTATGTGGGACAAAATGTTATATCGTGGGTTTAGTAGGAGTCACCTCTTGAACTCGTAAAGGTCATCTCTAGAATCTCACATCGCCTGATAATTCTAATCATGTGTGTGTGATTGGGTTTGGGGCTATACGTCACGGACGCGCCTCCATTCCCGCGCGTCCGACGCGGACGCGGCATGGACGCGCGTCCATGCCGCGTTCGTGATGCCCAAAAAAAAGAAGCCAAAAATATTTTATTATTTTGGGAAATTACAGAAAAATAGGATTTCGATTTGATAAAATATTAAAAATAGTAATTTAAATATTTAATTAGTTGATAACTTGATATGTAATTTCACTAATTTAGTAATTTGTTTATATATGGAAAGTTGGATGACGCGTGTCCATGCCGCGTCCGTGATGCCCAAAAAAAAGAAGCCAAAAATATTTTATTATTTTGGAAAATCACAGAAAATTAGGATTTTGATTTGATAAAATATTAAAAATAGTAATTTAAATATTTAATTAGTTGATAACTTGATATGCAATTTCACTAATTTAGTAATTTGTTTATGTATGGAAAGTTGGATTTGGTAAAAATTCTAACTTAATTAGTTGGTTTATAATTTATTAATTTAATTTATTATATTATAAAATTAATTAAAAAATATATAAAAAAATATAGTCCTAAATTTAAATAAAATTTTTTTTTATCTCATCTCTTCGCTAAGTTTCTTTCTAGACTCCAGCATAACCTAAAAGGTATTATTTTTTCTATCTCTTTTTTGCATTAGTGTTATAATTTTTTTGAATTAGAATTTATTTTTGCATCAATTTTTTTTTTTTTGATTAGGATTTAGAATTACTTTTTTATTTTTTATTTAATTTTTTTTATATTTTTTTATTTTTTTTAAAATATTGTAGGATTATGGCATCAAGTAATAAAAATTTGGTTGATCCTTTGGATCAAAATCAAACAGACAAACCTTTATGGGGTTTTGTTACTAAACTTGACCGAGTAGAAGGTGGGGAAAATTGTTCATTCAAATCAAGGATTTAAGTGCCGTGGGATGGGGTCGTGCCGAAACTTGCCGGCACGGTGCGTGTCGAGCCGTGCCGATGAGTGCCGGTCACAAAAAATACATGCGTGCCGACACATAATGGAATGAAATATTTAATTTCTTTAGCAACAAAATTTTTTAATTGCTTATTATGTATCTTTATCAAATATTTTGAACTTTATTAAGAAAATTACTTAGTAATTTTAAGAAAAAAAGGTTTTGAACTGTGCCATCGGCACGGGAGCTGTATCGTGCCGGTATTTTGTTGGCACGGTACGGCACGGTACATACGGCCCGTGCCGATGGATACTTAAATCCTTGATTCAAATGCCACTTTTGTAGCATGACTTTTGCGGTATCATATTCAAGAGTTAAAGCTCATTTGTTAAAAATTTACGGTCAAGGAATTAGAGGATGTACAAAAGTAACTCCACAACGTCTTAACGAATTAAAAAAAGAAAATGAGGAAGCTGAATTTAGAGCAAAAGATACAAAATCGAAATCCGTACCATTGCCACCATTTTCTAGTCAAGGACAATCATCAAGTGGTAGTAATATTATTTCACTGAATAGCTTTCCTTCAAAGAAAAGAAAAGGCAATGGAGATACGTCTTTGGAAAAAGCATTTAATTTGCAAGCCCGTGAACAATTACATAGTGAAATAGCTAGAATGTTCTACACTGGCTTCTTGTCATTTAATCTAGCTAGAAATCCTCACTATATTAGTTCCTATACATACGCGGCTAATCATACAATTACTGGCTATATTCCTCCTGGTGTTTATATGCTAAGAACTACTTTACTTCTAAAGGAAAGAGCACATGTGAAAAATTTATTAGAACCGATTAAAGGAACATGGAGTGAAAAAGGTATAAATATTATTTGTGATGGCTGGAGCGATCCCCAAAGAAGACCGTTAATTAATTTCATGACCGTGACAGAGGATGGTCCTATGTTCTTAAAGGCAATTAATAATGAAGGTGTGGAGAAAGACAAATATTATATTGCAACTTTAATTAAAGTGGTACTTTTGGAGGTTGGGCCATCGAAAGTAGTCTAAATTATAACTGACAACGCTCATGTATGTAGGGTAGCGGGAAGAATTATAGAGCAACAATTTCCTCATATATTTTGGACTCCATGTGTTGTACACACTTTAAATCTTGCTTTAAAGAATATTTGTGCTGCCAAAAATACGGAGAATAATTCTACTACATATGAAGAGTGCAAATGGATTACGAAGATTTGTGATGATGTTATGGTTGTAAAATTTTTTATCATGAACCACTCCATGCGATTATCTATGTTTAATAAATTTATACCTTTGAAATTACTTGCAATTGCTGCTACACGTTTTGCTTCTTTTGTGGTGGTGATGCTTAAGAGATTCAAGCTTGTAAAACGAGGTATCCAGTCCATGGTAATTAGTGATGAATGGTTATCATACAAAGAGGATGATATTGGAAAAGCACTTTTTGTGAAGGATAAGATACTTGATGATATATGGTGGGACAAAATTGACTATATCCTTTCCTTTACCGACTCTATATATGATGTATTAAGAAGAGGAGATACAGATAAACCTTGTCTTCATTTAATTTATGAAATGTGGGATTCAATGATAGAGAAGGTAAAGGTAGCAATATATCGGCATGAAAGAAAACACGAAGATGAGGAGTCACAATTTTACTCTATTGTTTATGGTATTCTCGTTGATCGATGGACAAAAAATTGTACTCCTCTTCATTGTTTGGCACATTCTTTGAATCCAAGGTATGATTATGTCTAGCTTTATTTATCTATTATTAGTAATTTTTGTGAGCAAATTTTAATAACTATTTTTATAAATTTGCAGTTATTACAGTAATGAATGGCTTAAGGAAGATAAAAAACGAATACCTCCACATAAAGATGTTGAACTTGTAGAGGAGAGAAATAATTGTTTTAAAAGATATTTTCCCAATGTAGAAGAAAGAAGATTAGTAAATCTTGAATATGCCGCATTTTTCGGTGCTTTGGGGCCTTTTGCGGAAAGTGATTCTCTATGTGATAGGGCGGTGATGGATGCCAAGTCATGGTGGCTTATTCATGGTGTGCATGCATCAACTTTGCAAACTATTGCCTTTAAATTACTTGGACATCCTAGTTCTTCTTCCTGTTGTGAGACAAATTGGAGCACTTACTCATTTATCCATTCATTAAAGAGAAACAATTTAACACCACAACGAGCGAAAGATTTAGTATTTGCTCATACTAATTTACATTTTTTGTCAAGAAGAAAGCCACAATATCAAGAAGGATTTACTAAGATGTAGGATATCGCGGGTGATAGTTTTGACTCTTTCAACGACATTGGCATTCTTGAGTTGGCTAATCTTTCACTTGATGAACCAGAATTAGAAAAGTTTATGCTTACCGATGAAGATCTTGAAGATGAAGATGTTGTTGAAATTATTTCACATTGAAATAGATAGGAGTACATTATTATTATTTTTTTGGGCATAAACAATATTTGATGATAAACATTTTGGATTTTGACTCTTTTTTTTAATGGATGATCTAAATAAATTATATTTGGTAGAAAATATTTTTCTTAAAATATCATATTAATTTTCATTCCTATAAGAAACATAGTATTTTTTGTAAATATTTTAGTTTTTTTTTATGATCTTAATAAATCATGTTTGGTAGATAATATTTAATGGTAAAAATATAATATTTTTTTATAAAATTAATATATTATATATAATGAATATATATATTGTTATACTAAAATATTATATTTTATCAGTCGTGTCCTTGCTGGGTCCGTGTCCTTATTTTTTGAAAATTGCCGAGTCGCCGTGTTTGAGTCGTGTCGTGTTCCGTGTCCGTGTCCGTGTCCGTGATGCATAGGTTTGGGGTCCCACAGGATGGGAAAGGGGTTTTGGGCACTTTGGTTCCACTCGGTTGGGAAAAAAGTTCTGATTGGTAATATAAAAACATCACACAAACTAATAATAATAATTGGGCTTAAACATGTTGGGCTAGTGGTTTGGGCCCAACGAATTATTATTACTAGCCAGTCTTGTCGTTACACCTAAGATTTGGAATAGTCCTATATATAAGTATAATAGGAGTAAACCTCTTAGTCCGGATATAGTATTTTGGGCGGTGATTAGTGTAGAAACTCGAAATATCTTATTTTCAATAAATGGATTAAAAGTGAATTTCGATCTGGTTTCGAATCCAAAGACCTTTGTTGACCTATATGGTCAATCGCCAGTGTGCAAGTCGCACTATGCACTAGATAAAAAGGCTATTTTCCAATCCGGACGTGATCTTGGAAATCCGAGTTGACCGTTGTGATCATCTCGTCGAACTGAGCGAGATTCATATTCAGCATTTTTCGATCTGACGGTCGGATCTTCCAGAAATCGATGAAGAAGCGGGCGAAATAGCCGCGACCAATGGAACAGTGTTGACGCACACAGTGACTTAAGTCATCTACTGTAGATGAACAGTGATCCTGGAATTTTAATTGTCCTTGATCAATGTTGGCCAATTTACTATCTGGACTCCTAATATAGTGGTTCGAGTAGTCAATTCTGGCTATTTTCGACGTTCTGAACGCAATGGCGCAGTCGAAAATCCTGTTTGACGACTCTGAAATCTCGAAAAGCGTGAAAACTGTAAAATTAGACAGTTTTTATGGAACGGAATTTTATCTGGACATCGCGTCGAAAAACAAAAAATTGCTGTCTTGAAGATTTCGACGTGCCGGACGCAATGGAGAAATCCATTTTTCGTTCTGATGACCGGAACGCCTCGAAAAGCATGAAATACGGTAAAAATACGGCTTTTTGCACAATAAACCCTAGATTTTATGTGTCGTTTTGAGTGCCACTCCCTAGTTAGGGACCTAAGTGTGAAGCTAAGTCTGCTGTAAGGGACCTAACTGCAAATACTAGGGTTGGAGGGATGAAAATGCAAATGTTGCTATATATGCATATATATGCATATGCTCCGAGCTAGGGTTTTCCCTATACCCTTAACCCTTGAGCCAGCCCTAGCCGCCCCCAACAGCATCCTCCCCTTCACTGCCGCACTCCCCGGAACCTCCCCGCACCGGCCGCCGCCTCTCCGTCACCGGAGAAGAAAGGATCAAGAACCATCTTGATCACGAGTTCTTGAGGAGGAAGGCTCTTGGGAGGACCTAGTGGATCAAGCCCCTCTCCTGTGGAGTCCCCCGTGGAGCCGAAACCGAGCTGAGGTGAACCCGGTCCCAGCCGCCGCCGTGCGCCGCCGCGGGGGCAACCGTCTTCTTCCTCCTTGATTCTCCGACGAGGTAAGAAGTTGCAATCTTTTCGTTTTAATCGACCCAAGAGTGTGTTCATTATGTTCCTGACGTCGAGTGCATCGCGCCTGTGAAGTTTGAGCCGCCCCCGACGTCCCGGTCGCCGGCGGGAGCTTCTTCTCGCCGGAAGTCCCATTTTTGACCGAACTTGATCCCTAGCCTCATCCGGCCGTTGGAAACAAGATCAAAACCGTTGATCCTTGTCTTCTCGATGACTGCAAGCTACTCCCAATATTTGGAGAAGATCAGTCGAGGGACCGCACCGTACGGGGATGCCCCAGAACCGGCTTTTTGTGCACTTCGCCGGATTTCCCTCAACCGGCGCCGCCGCTCGACCCCGCCGCCGGCCAACCACCCAGCAAGCATCGGGGGACCGAGAGGAGGGTTTTGGTCCATCTTGCTCCGGCCCGGGGGTCGCCGGCCGGAATCCGCCATTAGAGGTGACCATCTTCACCGAGCTTTGATGATTTCGATCTCCGGCGATCGCCGGAGCTCCGTCAAATGGGATAGCAGCCCAGGTATGTTCCATTAGTCTCTGTGAAGCCTCCCATGCACTTGCATGTAAATCCTAACGTGGGATTTGTGCGCACCGGAGTTGCACCACTTATTGCACCCGAGCTTGCAACTCCGGCCACCGCGCGTCGCCGGCGCTTTCCGCCGCCGGGAATTGACCCAGGTATGCTCTAATAGTTCCTATTAAACTTCCCATATAGGTGCATGTGGACCATGAGTGATAGAAGTGAAGTTTCCATTGTTTGCACCCAAGGTTGCCCGAGCTTGCACCTTCGTCGCCGCCGCCTTTGGTCGCCGGCTAACCACTCAGGTAATCTCTAAACCTTGTATGCTAGCTTCTTTTTCATCTTAAGAAGTCCCAGATGGTGTCCCTGTTGAGAACAAGCTCGGGAAAACTTGGTTACTTGTTTAGTTTAGATTATGCACATAAGGTGTTTGATTAAATGTCACAAAGAATAAAAGTTGGGAATTAGATTTCGATTAAAATATAAAAGTTGTTTTAAATCATCCTCTGAGCTCAGTGCTCACTTCAGATCAAATTGGGTCTGAGTGGAGGTGTGTGTGGTGCATTGTCAAAGTGTTGGAGAGCAAGGAACTTGGATCTGGTTGATCCACCAGTTTTGGACTGAAAATGAGGTGAGCCCTGGGGTCCTGGCACTGTCCAAAGACACTTTGATATATAACTTTTGGTTTTTGATGAATGGATTTAAAGATGTATTAAAAACTAGGTTTTATGTTAAAAGATGCTCGTTTTAGCATTTGGGGCTGTTTGCAAAGCCGCGACAGTGTGCTCCTAGCTAATTTGGGGTCACTGGACGCGATGCTCGTGTTAGATTTTGGTTTTGATGAGCCGGAGAAACTAAAATGCTATTTGGCTATGTTAGAGAGGAATTTTATGGGCCGAAGTTTTCCTCGGGTCTCGTGCTGCTTCCAAATGGTGAGCATGAGCTTCGTCTTGTCGTAACGGACACGCTGAAATTTACGGTGCTGTCTTTGGATTCCTGGTTTGGAAGAACGGGTCAAAACAGTGTCCAAATTGGGGTAATGATGCGATTTTAAGGAAAACTATGGATTAAGTTGCAAATATATTGTGCTGGCTGTCTTTAGACAGTATTTACGCACCCTCTAAGCTTATTGTTAAAGTTCCGTTGACTCTAGTTGAGCGGGAAACGGATCTTGTTTCGTAAAACGGCAAAATTGTCGGTTTTACGAATTATGGTGCGAATTCGTGTAATCAACAGAGTATTATAGTTTTGTCGGGATGAGTATGTTTGAGTTGTTCCCTGATCATAATCTTGACTTAGGTTGGCAGAGTATTCGAGCGTTCAGTTGGAGTCGAAGTTCGCCTGCAAACGACAGGTGGGTTACTTTCGATCCGGGCTTTAGCTCTTTGGCCCTCTGGTTGCTTTAGTCCAGCCGGACACCTGTTTTTGAATTAGCTTGTTGATTTGACCTATATGATTGCATTGACATGTCCTATGATTATTCCTGACATACCTGGATCTATGTGAGACATACTATATGTTCTGTTTATCAGCTCTTATATCCCAGTATATAGATTTGCATGATAGATTCCTGATGATTTTGTCTGTTCTTGATTGTCGTGATGATTCATATATCTATATGCCAGATGATCTTTCATGATAGACACCGATCCCTTTCGACACATCATGTACACCTGCTTGTCAGCTTTTACACCTATAGTACATAGATGTCATGATCGATTATACTTGTTGATTCCTATCAGCCGATATATTGTTGATGTTCCGATATGCATGATTGATAGACACTACTTGATGTTCCGATATGCATGATAGATTCTGATCGATACGATAGATGATTTCCCTGTTGGGATCTCGGCTTACTGCCGACGACCCGGTCATTAGACCGGGAGCTTTTTGAGCATAGCATGATGACTACCACGCACGCTGTACTTCACGTACACGGACGGTTTGGCCACCGTCACAGTGTTCTTTACCGGTAAAGTGGTCTAGAGGAAGGACCCGTGAGCCCCCAGTTAGGCACCAGTGGGTGCGGGGTTATGTCAGCCTGTTAGGTGCCAGTTAGGTGGTATGAGCCTGAGGTCCTCGTGACCAATACTGGCATTGATTGGGTACTTGAGTTCATTTGTTGATGCATTTTTATTATCTTGCGCTGTTATTGATAGATATCTTACCCTGTACCCTTATTGCTCAGTTCATGATTGATTATCTCGTTTACATACATAGATTTCCAGCATTTATTACTTGCAGTTTCATTACCCTTGATTACCTGCTTATTCAGTTATCTGTGGATTTGGTTGATTATCAGTAGATCTGCTTTATTGTTCAGCTTTAACCTATGATCCTTACTATCCGCAGATTATTGTACCCAGTAGGTACGATTAGCTATTTCTCGGCTCGTCGTGCCCACTGGGATACATGTACAGTGTATCTCACACCCCCTGGGTGACCATTTTTCAGGTCGCTGGGCGATGGGATGTCGGGACACGTTGGTGAGACGATTGCGATAGTATCGACCCTTATTTAGACAGTGTATTTTATTTTCCGCATTTCAGTTTAATTATTATAAATTGACTAGTTTTGCATGCGTAGTTTAGACTACTCTGATATTGACTGATTATGATTAGCCGTGCATGTATAGGAAAGGCTCTGTCCAGTTGGGCAGGGAATTTACTATACATGTGGCGGTCTGTTACGCCTGGTCTGCGAACTCTGATTTATAAAAAAAAAAAAAAAAAAAAAATAGCCCGCTTTTCAAAACTCGGGGCGTGACAGATTAGACCCAAGAGGTTAAGAGGGTTAAGCGTGTTAGGACTTGAATAGTTCTAGGATGGATGACTCCCCTTGGAAGCGGGGCGTTACAGTTGGTATCAAACAAGGATTTAAGTGTCGTGGCATGGGTCGTGCCGAAAACTTGCTGGCACGGTACGGCACGGTGCGTGCCGAGCCGTGCCGATGAGTGCCGGTCACAAAAAATACATACGTGCCGACACATAATAGCATGAAATATTTAATTTCTTTAGCAACAAATTTTTTTAATTGCTTATTATGTATTTTTATCAAATATTTTGAACTTTATTAAGAAAATTACTTAGTAATTTTAAGAAAAAAGGGTTTTGAACTGTGTCATCGGCACGGGAGCTGTATCGTGCCGGTATCTTGTTGACACGGTACGGCACGGTAGATACGGCCCGTGCCGATGGATACTTAAAACCTTGGTATCAAAACAAATCCCAAGCCGAAAGTGTGAGATGATTTTCGACTGAGTCAGGGTCTGAATGACAAGGCTATCAAGATGAGGCTCACATCACCTGGTGCTTTTGAGTGTGCTCGAGCTTGATGTGGATGTTAAGGGCTTAAAGAGGGGAGGAATATGACACCCCTAGAATTTGGAATAATTATATATATAAGTATAATAAGACTACCTTTTAACCTGGCTATAGCATTTTGGGCTATGGCTAGGTCCAAGAGGTTAAGAGAGTTGGACGTGCCAGGATTAGAGTAGTTCTAGGATCGGTGAGCCTCTGGGAAAGGGGGCGTCACAAAATGCCTCTTATGTATACAATATTCGGCTTCAAGTCATTTTTTCAAAATAAGATTAGTCACCTCGTAGGTGAATTATGCTATTCTACCAAATCTTGGATGTCGAGACCCTTTAAGGAATAAAAATCAAACTCGTAGCTTCTAATCATACGAAAAAATCTTCAGATTGGATAAATTATTGTAGAATATTTTATCGGCACAAAAAGGACCTAAATAATACCGTATTTATATTTAGCTGCAAGGAAGGATTGCGATGCTATTGGCATGACCCATGCCGTTGTGCCAATGGCATTGTACACTACAGTGGCATGAGGCGTGCCAATGTCGGCACACCCACTCATGCTAGCACCATGCTATTAGCACATTGGCATAGATTGACACAAATTTGTTTTATTAAATTTTTTAGAGTGTTTTAATATCTCTAATGTATCTCTGATGTCTATAAAAATGGTTTAAGTATTAAATCACACATAATTTGTTAAGAATAGAGTGATAGACATCTTAATAACTAAAAAAACACTATATATATTATGACAGTACTTGCGTGAAACCAAAATCAAAATCATAGTTGGGCAAAAATTTATAGGAAAACACTACCATGGATAAGTCAGTAGATCTAAAGTGGCAAACGAAATTAAGAAAAATTTTCTTATTTGTTTTTTTTTTTCAACTAAAAATCAGTCTTATTATACAATGGAACTTTATTAATTGCTTCAAATGTTAGTAGATTTACAAGATCTACGTAATTTACGTATCGAAAAACTTTTGCGAAACTGTTTATCACAAAAAAAAATTCAAAACTATCCTTCAAAACAAGGATTCAAGTGATGTGGCATGGGATCTTGTCGAAAACTTGCTTGCCGTGCCATGCTGAGACGATGTGTGTCGGTCACAAAAAAATATCTTTGCCAACACATAATGGCATGAAATATTTATTTTCTTTGGCGCCAATATATTCTAATTATCAAATCTTTTGCATTTTATTGACGAAACTAGCTAATTTCAAAAGAAATAGAGGGTTTTGAGTCGTGCTACTAGTATGAAGGCTTATGCTGATATATTGTCGAAACGGTACGGCACGGTGGGCAAGGCGGCCTGTGCCGATGGGCTTAAAATCTTTGCCACAAAATGCAAAAAAAAAAAAGAAGGAAAAGAAGAAAACTTTGTTGACATAGTCTCGGCACGACCCTATGCCACATGCTGGCACAGCCTTGGTGCGGTAGGCCGCGGGTGGCAGAGTGGCATGGACAATCCTCATTTTGCTGTAACTTCTTAGTTCTTGTTCAAATTAATAATATCTAGTATTGCAAGAAGAAGCATATATATTATAATGGTATCTGAATTGTTTGTTTCTTCCAGTATGCGTATGTTTTTTTGTGTTGTCCAGCACTTGTCATATCATTTCATCTATTAATTGGAAAAATCATCTCATTTATATTTGTAAAAACTTGAATTAAGTACTACAGGACTTCTATTGGATACTGTATCCATTATCTTAAGAATTGAACTGTAAATATATATTACTTTTTAGGTGTGGCAAGAATTCTGGATTACTGGAGATGTTGATGGACGAGGTGTACCAGTGTCAAATCCTGATGGGCCCTTGGATCATGACCTTTTCCTACTATGTGCCAGGGACACCGTTAAGCTCCTTAGGAATCACGCCAGCCTTGCTCTTTGGGTGGGTGGTAACGAGCAAACCCCACCTGAAGATATCAATAAAGCTCTTAAAAGTGATTTGAAGCTGCACCCGTATTTCATGTCTTGTGATGGGAAAATTACACGGGGAGAAGGTTTTACCGGCAGTTCAGAAGATCCAAGTAAATATCTTGATGGAACTCGCGTTTATGTTCAAGGATCGATGTGGGATGGTTTTGCTGATGGAAAAGGTGACTTCACCGATGGCCCATACGAAATCCAAAATCCTGAAGATTTCTTTAAAAACGATTTCTACAAGTACGGTTTCAACCCGGAGGTCGGTTCGGTGGGGATGCCTGTTGCTGATACAATCAGAGCTACAATGCCTCCAGAAGGATGGCAGATACCATTATTTAAGAAGGGATATGATGGGTATGTCCAAGAAGTTCCAAATCCAATATGGGAATACCACAAATACATTCCTTACTCAAAGCCTGGGAAGGTCCATGATCAAATTCTACTGTATGGGCAACCAAAGAATCTTGATGATTTTTGTGAGAAGGTAGGCCTAATTAAGTTGAACTCTATTTCGCTTTTTCCTTATGTGAATTTTCTGGTTTAGCCAGTTTGCCCTCAAAAGCCATTCAATTATTCCCATTGATCTTTTCATTGTTGTTTTCAGGCACAACTTGTTAACTATGTTCAGTATAGAGCTCTAATAGAAGGATGGACTTCTCGAATGTGGACCAAATATACAGGATTTCTTATATGGAAAACTCAGAACCCCTGGACAGGCCTCCGAGGACAGTTCTATGATCATCTTCATGATCAAACTGCGGGACTCTTTGGCTGTCGCTGTGCTGCTGAACCTGTTCATGTCCAGCTTAATTTGGCCACTTACTTTATAGAGGTATATTGAAAACCATCGAAACATTTTCACTTCAGTACTACCTAGAAAGTGATAGAAAATGTTGATTTTTCCAGGTCGTGAATACTTTGGCCAATGAACTTTCAAACGTGGCGGTTGAAATTTCAGTGTGGGACCTGGATGGAACATGCCCATTCTACGAGGTCACAGAAAAGATAGTGGTGCCACCAAAGGAAGTACAGCAGGTTGTGGAGTTGAAGTATCCAAGGTTGAATACTGCGAAGCCTGTATATTTTCTTCTGCTTAAATTGTTCAGAATATCAGATACAGCAATTCTTTCCAGGAACTTCTATTGGCTGCATCTGCCTGGAAAAGATTACATGTTGTTAGAACCATACCAAAAGAAGAAAATACCCTTGAAGATTACTTCTCATGTTCTCATATCCGGTTCCAACTACAGAGTGCAAATGCATGTGCAGAACACGTCAAAGAACTCAACTTCTAGTAGTTTAATCTTCATGGAAAGTGGTTCAATTTCTGATGGCAATGATAACAATTTTGATTCCACAAAGTTCGCCCCAGAGTCTTTCCAAGAAAAAGACGAAAGCATGTGGAGGAGAATATGTAGACATCCATTTCCCTCCAAATCACCTTATCACTCCAACATTTTCAATATCAATGGTACTGATTCAGGGGTTGCTTTTTTCCTTCATGTTTCTGTTCATGCTGTGAAGAAAGAGCAGGGAAGTTATGAAGACACGAGAATCCTTCCCGTCCATTACTCTGACAACTACTTCTCACTTGTACCCGGTGAGAAGATGGCAATTGATGTCTTATTTGAGGTGCCGCAGGGTACCACTCCTCGTATAGCCCTTCGTGGGTGGAACTACCCTGAAAACTATACTGTCATTTAAGGTGCATTGGAATTATAAACTCTTGGCCGTTAGCTATCGCATAATTCCGAGGTGCTTTCCAAGGAAAAATGCTTGAAGAAACCATGTTATTCAAGAAAACTCTTTGCGGTATTGATTATTATTTGAAGATAGGACTGCTGTTTGGTATATTGTTATGGACTGAGATTCTGCTCGATGATTTCCTACTGATACTGCTATGGTGTTAAATCTAATATTAAGAACGTCCGAATCACTACTGCCTTATAACTCAGCCTTAGCATGGCGTTTTGATGTGCTTTTGTTGCATCTAGTTCTATGACGTGAATAAGTTATTTTTTTTTATAAATAATTTTATTAATTTTTATAATAAAAAGAGTCTTCTTCAAAAATGATTTGTAAAATTAGACTTCTAGTATGCCAGGTGGGGTTCTCGCAAAAAAATATATAATGCAGAGAGTTCCGACTCACTATAAAATTAAGAAACGCCTTGCAGAGAGTTCTGACTCACTATCAAATTATAAAAGAGGTAAATTGTTCATCACTTTTAAATATAGTGAATCATTTATCACTATTAAAAGCGGTACTTATTCATCACTTTTCATTATTTAAACAAACCCTTCCGCTCCATTTTTCCCCACTGTCGCTCTCTCTATCTCACTATCTCTTACCTTTCTTTGTTGCTCTCTATCTCTCTCTCACCTCCCTCTTGTTGTCGTCACACCCACCACTGCCGCCGTACTCATTGTCGTTGGAACACACGGTACTCACTCCCTCCTCTTCTCTCATCATTCTCTATCTCTCTCATAGATAGAGATAGAGATAGAGATAGAGAGAGAGAGAGAGAGGTATCATTCTCTATCTCTCTCTTATAGAGAGAGATAGAGATAGAGATAGAGATAGAGAGAGAGAGAGAGGGAGATAGAGGTAGAGGTAGAGATAGAGATAGAGATAGAAATAGAGAGAGAGAGTCTGACTACTATATTATCAATAACATCAAACATTTGGTGCTATTAAATTTTTCGTGGGTCTTTTTTGTAATTAGTCTTCTAAAATTTTAAATTACAAAAATAACCCTATACCTTCCACATGTGCGCCACGCGGGCGGACTGGGTGCTGCGGTGGAATAAGCTGTACACGGTGAATGATTCAGCGTGTTCAAACACGGTGAATGGTTCAGCGTGTTCAAACACGGTGAACCATTCACCGTGTTCAATATCCCTCTACACTTTTACTAAATACGGAAAATCATTCATCGTGATTAGACATGAAAAATGGTTTACCGTGTCTAGACACGGTAAATAGTTTGTTTACCGTGTCTAGACACGGTAAATGGTTTACTGTATTTTCATTCCCGGTGTTCTTTCTTTCACCCAGCCAATTAGAGTTTTTTTTAAAAAAATTTCACTTTATACAATTTTCAAGACCCTCTACACTTTTACTAAACACGGAGAATCATTCCCCGTGATTAGACACGGAGAATGGTTTACCGTGTCTAAACATGGTAAATGGTTTACCGTGTTTAGACACGGTAAATGATTTACCGTATTTTCATTCCCGGTGTTCTTTTTTTCACCCAGCCAATTAGAAAATTTCTTTTAAATTTCACTTTATATAATTTTCAAGGAGAATACGAACAAACTTTGAAACAACAAATAAATACAACAATGAGCAGTAAGAACAATCGATACTTGATGAATATCACATCACATCATATCACATCACACCATACCACACCATACCATACCACACCACATCACATCACATCAATACGAATATAACAATATATATACAAATGGACGTCATGAAAGAATAGAATATCGATAAAAGATAAATGCAAATCACATCACAATAAAAAAATATAAATATAACAACACATAAGGACAATGTAGACTAATCAAGTGGCTCTATAATGTCAATTCGGTCGAGATGTGAGATAGTCATGCCCTCTGGCTGTGGAGGAGCTGAAGATGAGGGCTGATCAGTGTAGGAAAACCGCAACTGTCGATGCCGTGGGCGCCTACGATAAACAATATTAGGTCGTCGAGGACGATCATCTAGTACAAAGCTCGATAGAATATATGATGGTGCATGCCCCGATGTCGATGCTCCACCATGATCTACTGGTCGCGGAGGCGTAGTACGTGGACGTGTCGGTAGAGCCTCCAAAACTGCCTCCATTTGATCAGCAACTTGTGTCATAGTTGTGTATGCTCCACCATATGAAATATCTGGTAGGACACCTCTGATCGCATAGTGAGATCTCTAAACGACATAACCTGAAATCAAAGCAGTATCATAAAATTATATTAACTTTTGTTTGTTTATATATATATATATGTGTGTGTGTGTGTGTGTGTGTGTGTGTGTGTGTGTGTCTATATATATATATATATATATATATATATATATATATATATATATATATATATATATATATATATATATATATATATATATATATCATAACGATAATAATCTCTTGACATGTCCACGTGGCGGATATGCGAGGGGTGGACATGTCCACATGGCGGATATGCGAGGGGTGGATGCTGTACTGGACTAGATATCCACCTCCTGGTGATACCCCAATACCACTGTATGTAGACAGAAGTAGTGCGTATATGATCTGGATCTATACGGGGGTCCACCTCTACTATATCCATCAGTCGATCATCCCAATGTTGAATATGTATAGTATGAAATGCCGCCCAATTCTCATCCGCTCTACCTCGTGAAGTGATGCGAGGTAGAGTAATTACTGTGTCGGGTATATGCTGTAGAAATCCAAAATGACGAAACACCCGATCTGGGATATGAAGCTCAATAATATAAAAATATACTAAGGTGGTCCGTACTCGCCATACTGGGGACCCCACTAAACAAAATGGTGGAAGTGACTCTAGTTTTACATCTATATATGGTCTCTATGTAACCTATTGTGAAAAGTAGTATATCATAACTAACTCGTTTTAAAATAAAAGTTATGTGAAAAATACTTATGAAACTTATGATAATTAACTCATGTATTTGGGACTCTAACTGATGATCCAGCTGATAACGATAAAGCTCAATATCAGTCATCCTGATATTGTCCCGAAAAGTCAGGCTAGTATTCCATCTGTTTCATTTATATCGTATTAGTAATGATAACATAAAATACTAATAACTTAAAAAAAAAAAAAAAATACATGCCTGCAACCTAGTGGTGCATCAATAAGATTAGGCTGCGGTCCGGCTATCTAAGGATGACAAATGTGCAGATGGTCCTATGCCCAGATCTACATAAAAAGCTACTTAGAAATTTAAAAAAAAAAAAAAAAACGTGAATGAAAATAGTACTAAAGGAATGTATTTGAATTAATGTCCCAAAACAACAATATCCCACTTTCCCCCTCACGCAAGCACCCGCTAATGCTCGATAGAGATGAGCTAGCGTCGCATCACCCCATGCCAACTCACCACAAGCGTCAAAATCCTTTAATAGAGGCAACCACTTTAAATGCAATCTATTTCTATTTTGGGTTTGGCATTAAACTACAACCTATCTGAAATATCATGTATACTCTTATTGTAGCCTCTATGACTGCGGGAGGTGCATTTAAGGCAATGTCATTAAATTGATGAAACAACTAATCAATCTTTATCTCTCCGCCTCTAATATCTCTCGGAACAACCCCAAGCAGCAGCTCACACAGCTCTGGCCACTTATACGAGGCACCTCCGGTCACAGCCCCCCCATGGATGTGGAGTATAGTGATAACAGCCACATCCATTAAGGTGACCGTTATTCCCCCATGCCACATATGAAATGTCTGCGTCTCTCTCCGCCACCTCTCGACTAAATATCCTAATAATGCTTGATCCATATGGACGTGACTCAACCGCGATACATAATAGAATCCTGCTCGTCATAGTAGCTCCAAAATTGCAGGATGCTCAATTTGCCAGTGGTTCAATTTACGACCGTGATCCGTAAATTGAACCCGAGAATAACCCTGCAATAATATAAATATCACATAATATTAGTATATAAAATTTTAAAGAAATAAAAAAAATATTTTAAAAATATATATAACCTCATCTCTAATGCAAGTATATCTATAGTGGGGCAGATAAGTCGGTACAGAGTCATCAATCGGTCCTGCCTCCTCGTGATCGTCCATTTGAAATAATACCAATAAACAAACAAAAATTTATAATATGTGTGAAGTGTTGTAAATTAATCAAATAAATCTGTAACAATCAAGATATCAAACAAACAACCTAAACGACTACGTCTTTCGGTCCTTCTTTGTTGATTTTCAGGACATGTGCTCTTATAATGGCCGAGTTGTTCACACATACTACACTTACTCCTACTACTTCCAGCGCCTTCATCCATAATATTGCGAATGCGAGTAGATTTGATTCGTCCTTTCTTTCTTCTCTCGTGTGGTGGAAGTATAGGTGAGTCATATGACTCAACCAATAACGTCGATCGGGAACTGGATGAAACTGTGGTTCGTATGTGTTACGAAAGAATTCGGTAGTATACCAATGAGAGCATAGACTATAATAATCTTTCATGTATGAGGAACTACAACATGATAATATATGTGCATAAGGTATTCTCGTTAGTTACAAACACAAACATGAACATGTAGAACCTATTCCATTGATAATTACTTGGTATTGCAAATCCCTTCCAGTAAGTACTTCGAACTCTTGAGCTCCATATCGCGGAACTATATGTGCTCTAGCAATTGTCATTCGGTTATTGATTGTCACGCCCCGGGGTCGAATCTGCGACCCGGGCCCGCAAACAGATCCGCCGCCCATACGGAAAACCCCGTATAGACGAAGCGTCTAACCTGCAAAGAGAATGATACTATAGCTATACTGATATCAGAGCTGAAAAGTGCACTACTGAAATAAAATAATACAACCCAAATCCTTACAAAAGTACAAAATCTCTCAACAATAAAAGAAAACGTACAAGTGAACCTCACTACAAAGGTCTCTCAAAATGTACTCTCTCAAAATAGTAAGGGGGGTACATCTACTCTCTGGACGACAACTGGTAGAGATCTATCTCGCGACTCCCTTACCTCAATCAGCCGGATCAGCAACAGGAGTAACAGGAACAAGAGTAGAAGGCCCTGGGGAAATATACACCACGACGGGTGTGAGAACTACGTCCCACAGTAGTTCTCAGTGGGTGCCGCCAACAAGCCCGACGGTCTGCCCACTAAGTCTACTAGAGGCATAAAGTAACAAGTACAGTACTGAAAGTAAAGAGCTGGGAAAAATAAACTCTGCAGCTACTATGCCTCTATCTAGATGCTCAAAAAGTGGAACATAGGGAGACATGATGCATCTACTAACACGGAAGTATAGTCGTCCAACCAACCTGACTGCCACAAAGGGTCCAGACAAACCTGCGCCCACCTACTGCCGCACATCCTCAACAGGACGGGTCTACCGTAGGGTGTCCGTGACTGCCCAAGCTGGCCCAGTCAGAGGGACTGCGTCGACAAGTCGCGATAGCAAGTAACAGGCCCAACTCCGGAGTGGCACTCGAGGGGCGCGACCCCATCGAGCAAAGTACCCGCGCATCTCTGTCGAGCTCAAATGGCTCATGCAGGCGATAGTCCAAATCCATACTCACAGCCGGGACCACCGTCAACCCAACGGCTCCCACATAGAACCCAAACTCATAGATAACACCGAAAGGACCGACACCATAAGCGTTCGAAAACCCCGATAAGTCGGCGCCTAGAACCCCAATCAAACAAGAACAGACTCCAGGCTTCGCCCATCAAGGTTCCCGACCTCCTTACAGTTCGGAAAGGCAAAAACCTTGATACAACATGCGGAAGACACCAGCCAGGGTCCGAAAGTTTCGGGAGACCAACACCTACAACCCTATCAAACACGAACAGGTTCCAGGCACGGTCCCCGTAGCTTTCGTCCCGAAGAGGAACGGCCCCTAGAACCCAGATCACCCAAACGCTCTCGGGTGAGAAAGTTGTAATAAAAAGGTGACAGTTGTTACTGAAACTATTTTCATCTGAGAAACCCAAATTAATATATTTTAGTTCTTTTAAGAAAATCCGTTTAGATAAGTCTTATTTTCCAAACTCCGAAGGGCTATTGCCTTCACCCAAATCAAACAAGAACAGGCTCCGGCGACCCCTCGAAATTTTGGAAGAAAAGCATTAGTTTACAGAAATCATGTGTGCCTGAAATCAGTCTGGGTCCTAGGTCCTACTAACACCGATATGCAACTGTCATGAACACAGTGGAGACAAGTAAAAAAAACAAGACATCTCGGGACTGCCGTTACCCAAACGGCTCCCACCACAGATAAACGCCCAAGTACAACTACCAGACTCCACTCGGCCCCCGGCACGAGTGTAACATGCATCCCACACTAACCCAACTGCTCAGCCCACTATCAAGGCGAGAAAAGCTCTATATCCAAGGAAAGGAATCCAAAGGGATGGGGACTAGAACATACAAGAACATTGCCCATGTGAGCATATTCTAACAGTCTGGCTAAATAAATGTAATCATATGTCGGGGTGCTAGTCAAATCACGTGACTCATATCAAAGATAACATCTATTCTAGTATGATCAACGCTACACTGCTAGAATTAGGGGGAAGTCCGCAGACTTGGAGGAAAATCCAATAAACTCACAATCATGCATAATCCTACTATAATAGAATTAATGTCCAGTCCATCGATTTTGAAGACAAGGTCACCCACCTGTAACGCGCGTTAAACCAAGATCCAAATAAGCTGAAACTGTACGGGGATAAATCCTCAGATTCCCACGATTCCAACGAGCCTAAAAACGCCCAAAAACTCCTCCTGGGTACAAAGATATAGCCTAAACATCACAAACAATGCAAAATTCCATGTATACAGTGTTGCTGAAATTTCTGTCCAAAAGAAGCATTATTATCACCTTTAAGATAAATTCCAAAAAATCCCAATAAAAATACGACGGCGATCCTTGCGAAGCGTAGATGTCGATCGAGTCTTTAATCGTCGAATTCCGATGTCCGGTTGCGAAGATAAAAATCCGACAAGGCTCTGCTGTCCAGAAAAACTACCAGCAAAACAGGGGCTTAGAGATGCCTCGGGAACCGTGCCAAAAGTGCAAAACGGAGCAAAGTGATCAACACGAAAAACGAAGCCTTACCTCTTACGGTCGCGCTGTCGCAGAAATCGTTCAAAAATTCCTCCTGGTTAGGGCACAGGGATTTTCCGACTGAACTGCGACGATAACGGGCCGAAAAAGGGGAAACGTCGGAGCGTAATGCGTCGCAGATAACTCGCTGTCGGAAACTCCTAAATTTCTGAAACTTCTAGGGGAGATAGAGGATAGAGAGAGAAGAAACTTTCATTAAGGGCTCTCTGCCAAATTCTCTCTCTAAAACTCGGAATTTGCAAAGAGAGAGGGAGGGGTTTATATAATGGGCCAAAAATCCTATTCGGGCTCCACACCCGATCCCAGGCCGAACAGGAAACACCAAAACCCTCCACTCAGGTTGCGCCGCGTGTTCCAGAACACGAAACAGCCATGAAGGGCCAATGATATTGCGCCACGTGTCACCCGCCGCCCACGTGTTTCACGCGCCCGGTGCACGTGGGCGGCCGTGAGCCCGCCAATGAACAGTGGCCACGTGTCCCACGTGGTCCACGGGGCGCACGAGCCCGGTCTACGCGCCGGGTCTTCCGGAATGTGTCGGCGAATCAGGAGCCGCCACGTGTCAGAGACAGGCCGCCAGCCTTGACGCCGCCCGGCCAATAAGAGAATGCCACGTGGCATTCCTGTTCTTCCATGCGCCCGGTGCACGCATCGCCCCTGGACCCCGCCGCCTGCGCCCTGCCCGCGCCTGCCCGCGCCCGCCTGCGCCTGCCCGCGCCTGCCCGCGGCCCTGCTCCGCCTGCCCGCGGCCCTGCTCCGCCGTGCGCCGCCGCCCGCCGGTGACCGCCGGCGCCGGAACAGTGTCGCCGGAATTACTATTCCGGTGAACAGTAACTTTATGCCGAAAATTAAGTTATATATACCATTTTGATCGTTTTCGCGCGCTGAGTCCGAATCCGCCGTCCGTTTTGCCAAATTCTCAACCGAAATTTTGGCGGAAGCTCCCGAAAGGCCCACTTGCTCCGATTTTCGCGCCGGATTCATTTCTGAAGTCCGTTTTCAACGCTACAAGCTCCATTACACTCAGTGGCTTCTTCTAATCGCCGTTAATGCCTCAAAACCTTTCATAAAAAAAATCCGGATCACCACATTGATGGTCTTATCACAAATTGAGTAAACATTGTTGCTATCTCTTCACGATATTTTAGAAAGAATTCAACAACTCGATGTAATGTTGTCATTACAAAAACTGTAATTGGTAAGCCATGAACTCCCCTTAACACTCCATTTAAACTTTCCAAACGGTTTGTTATCATAATGCCGAATCGTCGACCACCATCGAAAGCCTTATCCCAATGTACTATCGGCATGAAGTTTGTCAATCCATAGCCAGCATCATCATCCATTGTTTTCAATTCTTCCTTTAACTTATAATATTCTCGTTCTTCTGAGGCACTGCCGATGGCATAAAATTTTCTAAGTAGGTGTTTTGATTTAAAATGAGCATTCATATTAATTTTCATGTGTCGCAAACACCATCGATGAGTATGACCTTCTGATGGTAGGACCTCCGTAGATAATTTAGAAACCACTCCCAACTCGAGCCATTCTCTCCCTCGCATATTGCGAATGCTAGCGGGTACAAACTACCATTGGCATCAACATCTGTGACAATTAATGCATGGCCTCCGTATTTTCCATACAAGTGCGTGGCATCGATACTAAGTATTGGCCGGCAATACGACCAACCATGAATCGAGGGTCCAAAAGCCCAAAAGGCTCGTGTAAACATTCTTGAAGTACTCGTCACTCTTTTATTTTCAATCTTTATAATAGTTTCGGGGTTTGTTGCTTCTAATATTGAGAAATATCGAGAAATGTCACAATATGATTGCTCTCAACTACCGTATATATTTTGTAATGCTTTATTCCGTACCCGCCAAGCCGTATTATATGAAATGCTAACGTGGAACTCACTCCGAACTCGGGTTTGAATTTCTGTAGAACTCATAGCAAGTCTTGCCTTCATTGTGGGTAGTATATGTTGACATATAAAAGAAGATGTACAATTCTGATGCATTGTATTCAAAATAGAAATCATGCATGTATGTGATCCTGCATAAGTCCTTACTTTAAAATGTGAACAACCTTTGGGTCGAGAGGCATGTAATCTCCATGGGCAAGAATTAACCAGACATCTTATAGTATATCTAATTGTATTTGATTTAACAACTCTAAGTTGCACATTATGTTCAATGTGCCATCGATTCAAAGCATTCATCAAGGATGTCTTGTCAGAAAATACCCGATTAATCCATGCCTCATCACTCAGAGGACCCTGATCAATGTTTATTCAACAACGATTTGATGAATTAATTCATTACCTAGAAGAAAACGCTGTCGGTTATCTTCAAATTCTTCAAAGTCTGCCGGATCCTCCACATCATCGTTGTTGGCATATAAATTTTCAATCCATTCAATACTTTCATCTTGAATGGCGCATATGAGAGAATTCAAACCGCCATCATGATCAGAATCTATAGATTGTGGGATATCGTCGATATCGTCATCTGTAGAGTCCATATCAGTTTCACTTACATGCTCATCGTCACTTCTATTTATTTGCTCATTATCACTTTCCATTACATCCTCATTTTCATTTGTATTTCTCACTATCCAATCAGTGCATTCTCGAGCACTAGATGATGAACATTCATATAGATTATGATGGATAGTTGACCTTGATATGGATTATGTAACTAAATCGTATAATCACTTACTGCTCATCAACTCCACCGAATAAAAATGGATCCACAGTAGTATATGATAATAATGTACTCGTTGGCACACATGGGACTCAGACACTGTAACACTTAAAAGTCTAAATTATTTATTTTTCGCACCTAGACTAATAAAGGACAAAGAATAAAATACAAAATTAAGTTTAATAGTACTTCATACCTTGATGTACGAATTCGTTCGAGATCGACATAATCTTTTTGGTAATCACTATTGCGCATTCTCGTGGAGTAAACAGAGGTTGGAAGGTCACGTGTCGTCAAAACTCGCTTATCCATATATACTTTTATGCAACCATGAAATGAAAAAAAAACTCATCGCGCCTACAATCCCATGGTCACTTGATATGACAAGTAATTTCCATTCATTAGGTCCCGTTGGACATCGAACCATTATGCGGAGACGGAATTCCACTCGATCATAATTAGTGACCTTGTATATTTCTATTCCAAAATCCCGAAATGTGATCTTGCGACGGATACCGATCAATTCTGTATAACCACCAATGTATTGTGGTATATTATTGTTCACGACTAAATTCTCGTCCCAATGAATATAAAAAGAAACACATTCACAGACATAATGATCTACTAAAAATAACATTATACAATAGTATACAATATGACAATAAAGTTATAAAATTGACTATTATGTGAAATCAAAATTTATCGAATTACGGATAGCGTCGGCACGAGTTCGGTGCCGATGGGGGGGCGCGATTTCTGATGACAGCGAGCTAGTGAGATGAGAGTGAGAGTGAGAGTGAGAGTGAGAGTGAGAGTGAGAGAGGGAAATAGGAAGAGACTGTGTGTGTGTGTGTGTGTGTGTGTGTGTGTGTGGGGAGGGAGAGAGAGACAGAGAATCTCAGGAAAAGAGAAAGAGAGACAGAGAGAATGAGAATGAGTGAGTGAGAGAAAGAGAGAGAGCCAAACAGATATACTCGAATATAGAGAGGGGGTGCGGCTTTGCGGCGGCGCAGCGGGGGGAGGACACACTGACACACAGAAAGAGAGAAAGATCTAGAGAGAAAGAGAGTGAGAAAGATCAAGAGAGAAAGAAAGAGAGAGAGAGAGATCTAGTGAGAGAGTGAGAGTAAGAGTGAGAGGGCAATGCAGGGGCGGCAACGGCGGACAGAAAAAGAGATAACACAAAAAGAGAGAGAGAGAGAGAGAGAGAGAGAGAGAGATCTAGAGAGAGAGTGTGACAGTGAGAAGAAAGGGCAAGAAGAAGGGGTTTGTATATTGTGATGACCCGGATCTCCGTGGATGTTAAGTGGCTTATAGATGCCCATTACTGTGTGATGGAGGTGTTTGCGTGCGAAACGGACATGAGGAATGGACTCAGCACGAAAAATGGATCACAATTATCTATTCGGATGCCTTTGTCGAGAGTTAGAGGCGTCTACGCGCAAAACGGATACCGAATTTGGATTCAGAGCGAGAAAACGATTGAAATCGGCTATTTGGATGTATTTTTTTGGATTCGGACGCCCAAAAACGGAGGCAGGGCAATTTTTACTATAAATCGGGTGCATAGAGCTGTGGACCACGAGGGGGAGCCACGTGGCGCGTCGCCATTGGCGCCGTACGGCCTCCTGGCGGCGCGGGAGCGGCAGGTGTAGCGGGCCCGGCAGGCGCGGTCCACGCCGCGTGCACCCCGTCGGGCGCCCGGCATTGCCACGTGGCGGCCTCCCATTGGCCGGCGCTAACTACCGGTCGGGCGCAGGACGTCTAGAGCAATCCCGCAGTTTCGAGCTCTGAGCGGAGGCTGCACAGATGAGTGCCGCATGTCTGGGCGAGGCACTATGCGGATTCGGGCACCCGGATTCTTCCCCTTGATCCAAAAGTTGGTTTTTTGGAATTTTTCTATAAATTGCCCCCTTTGAGCAGCCATTTTGGATTATTGGGAATTCTTCTTGGGGCCTCCTTCGACAGAGAGCTAGCTTGATGGATCCTCTTCGCTTCTAGGGATTTTGGAGGATTTTTGGAGTTTGTTTCATCGTCTTCTTCCTCAACTCCACGCGCTTCTTTCGACTGCGGTTTTCTTCGTCGATGTTTCTTCCACAGACTCCTCTGGGCTAACCCTTTGGAATTCTAAGTTGAAAATTTTTGGAGATCTTCATCATAGGTAGGCCTTCGACTTTGGTATTTATTGCTTCTCTCTATTTTGGCTTTTTACAGGGTTTTACAGTGCATCTTTGGACCCCCTTTTTATTGTGGCTTTTTCTAGACAGCGGGGAGTTTTTATGCAATTTCTCGACCGCTTGTTTGCGGAATTGGAAGTTTAAGGACTCGATCGCCATCTAGACTTCGAGAGGAACGCGGATGTACCCTTCCTTGGATTTTTTGAAGGTATTTTCGAGATGAACTTTAGCTATTTCTGGAATGCTGTGACAGATTGGTGCTTACTGTTTTTGTTTTGGGCAGCACGTGGTGTTTTGGCCATTGCCGACTATCTGGGAGGAGTTTTTGGGTATTTCTTGTTGTGTTGGAACCGTGGGAGCCTAAGGAACGTGCATGTTCAGTTTCAGCCCGATCGGACTCTGGATCGATGTGTACCGGGTGGGTTGGATTTTCTCCAAAATCTGCGGACCTCCCACTAATTCTATTACTGTAGTTCTCAGCATGCATGTTTAGGTGCTATTACTGATGGATCATGATATTTGTAGAGTTGTTGAACTCTGACTAGCATCCCGTCGCATGTTGCATGATTTTGGCCAGACTTTAGAAAACTCTTAACTTGGGTTTATTTGCCTTGTTTGAACTTCATACTCCATTTATTATTGTTTTCCCTAGACTTAGAATTTCTCCTCGCCCGGGTAGTGGGCCAAGTGGTCGGGAGAGTGTAGGATGCATGTTGCACTCGTGCCGCGGGGCCGAGTGGAGTCTGGTGGCTGAGGCTAGATCCGTACTAGTGTTGGGAGCCGTTTGGATAGACGGCGGTCCCGGGCTGTTGAGTGTTTCCGGCTGGTATTATTAGTGGTTGAGTCTACTAGTATCATGGGATTCGTGAGGGCTTTGTCAGTTCGAGTCGAAGAGAGTACTCCGACCTTTGTGTGAGTTGCTTGGGTATCATGAGCCTTTCCGTTCTGAGAGAGAGAGCATGGATTTTGACTAGAGCCTGCTTGTGCTACTGTTGTGACATTTGATACTTGGTTTCGCGTTGTTTTCCTTAGTGGGGTCGCT
This sequence comes from Tillandsia fasciculata, assembly GCA_029168755.2. Lineage (NCBI taxonomy): Eukaryota > Viridiplantae > Streptophyta > Magnoliopsida > Poales > Bromeliaceae > Tillandsia > Tillandsia fasciculata. The sequence continues at coordinate 11,946,877 of CM054951.1, forward strand.
CCCTTTGAGTTGTCGCTCCGGATGCGATGTTGGGCCTGTTGAGGTAGTTTCGCGCGATGGTTGAGATCGTCCGTTGGGACGCCCTACGTAATTCTCGTCCCGGTGTGGATGAGTTGTAGTAGATGCCTACGTAATTTCGGTTCTGGTGTGGATGTGTGGTAGTAGATGCCTACGTAATTTCCATCTCGGTGTGGATGAGTGGTAGTAGATGCCTACGTAATTCCAGTCCTGGTGTGGACGCGTGGTAGTAGATGCCTACGTAATTCCCGTCCCGATATGGATGTGTGGGTGTAGGTGGTCGTAGGTTTGATTGGCCCTTGTGGCAGTCAATACGATTGGGCCGATTGAGTCTGTTGAGACTGAGTAGATGCATTTTTTTTTTCATCTGTATCATCCTTTGAGCATGATAGATAGAGTCATGATAGCTATAGAGTTATTTTCAGCTTTTATTTCTCACTTATTGTATTTGTTTTCTTATGTCTCTAGTAGACTTAGTGGGCAGACCGTTGGTCTTGGAGACGGTACCCACTGAGAACTACTGTTTGATGTAGTTCTCACACCCTCTGTGGTGACTATTTTCTAGAGGCATCTACTCCAGTTCCTGCACCTGTTGCTGCTTCTACTGATAGAGGTGAGGGAGTCGCGAGTTAGATCCCTGCCTATTCTTGGAGAGTAGTTGTACCCCTTTTGGACATTTATAATACTGCCGGTTGGATTGTATTTTACTTTGAGAGATTTCGTCTGAGAGACTTATGTATTGTGAGGACCTGGCATGTACTTTATTTTGGAGTTGTAGTTTATATTTCAGTAATTTACTTTCCAGCTCTGATATATCTGTATAGTTGTTAGTTCTATCTTTTGCAGGTTAGATGCTTCGCCTATGCGGGGTTCCCGTATGGGTGGCGGATCTTTCGGCGAGCTCGGATCGCAGTTTCGACCCCGGGGAGTGATAGATTAGAGTGGTATTAGAGCCTAAGATGTTTGTCATTGTGGACTTAGAAACCCTAGGCTTGTGGTTGTACCTTAGGATGACTTACGTAAGAGTTGTGATGTGTAGTAAGAGTTCTGATTGAGTTTTATAACTCTCCCAAGGGATGGGATGAGTGATTCACATGTCTTCACCCGGTAAGCAGCTATGTTGGCTGCAGACAACATAGTACTACAGAAAGAGGGACATGCCTTAGACTTTCACTTGATTGGGTCGAGTGTTTATTGTGTTTTGATCTTCTCCCTTTTGTTGCAGGCGAGCGATGCCTCCTTGACGCAAGATACGGACGCGTTCACATCCTACCTCTTCCGATGAGTCTGAGTGGGGAGAGCCAGGGCAAGGTTGGCGGAGTGAGGTCTAGGAGTTGCGGACCCAGGTCGCACAGTTATCGGAGGCGATCCGACGCCAGGAGGAGAGCATGGATCATATGATGCTCCTGATGGAGCAGAGAGTACAGCCAGTTGTAGCATCGACTGTGGTTTGCCCGGTATCTTCATCCTTTGTAGTATCACCCCCGGTAGCATCAACAGTGCCTGTAGCCCCTTCCGTGTCGACTGCTAGTGGAGTGGCTCCAAGGACTTATATGTAGGAGCGTGGGGTAGCAGTGATAGTAGAGGGGACCCTTGCCTCAGGAAAGAGTTCCGGTATGAAGCGCCCTGTGCCAGACGACGGAGGACAGACTAGCCGTCATAGGCCTGCGAGACCCCCATGATTTCGTCCTCAGGGTCGTGGGTATCGAGGGCGCCGGCGGTCTGGTGGATTGTTACGGAATTTGAGTTGGCGTATTTCGTGAAAGTATTAAGTCTTGAAGATTGAAGATAAAAGAACTTTGGATCATATACCTCAATCTCAAGAAAGAAGAATTCAAAAGGATCAGGTATGTTTAACTAAAGATTTTTGGTGATCCGAATACTTCTTGTAGTGTAGAAACACCTGGAAGAAAGTTTTATTGCATAAACATCAAAAACTGGACATGGGACATGTTCAGGATCCGGATCGTGCTCGGCAATCCGGATCCCGAAGGGTGTTTGTTCATACATTGTTTCAATCCGGATCGCAGCATTTCATGATCCGGATCCCGAACACTTGTTTTACCTTTTCACTTGCATGATCCGGATCAGGATTTGCAATCCGGATCCCGAACGTGATGTTTGGTGAAACTGTATGAACGATCCGGATCGGGGACTACGATCCGGATCCCGAACAGCATTTTCTGAAAATCGTCTTTCTTGCTTCTGCAATCCGGATCGTCCAATTCCAATCCGGATCGCCGTCGTAAAATTTCCAGAAAAGGCAGTTTTTGATCCTTATCTTCTTCCAATGGTTTCTAACCTATAAATAGGCCCTATATTCATTTTCTAGGGCATCCGCAAAATAAAAAAAAGATAGCCGTAAAGGAAAAATCCACATATAAAGAAGAAAGGAAATCAATAGAATTTATTCTATGTTTCTTCATCTATATTGATTGATTTGATTCTAGGTTTTCCATACTCACATTTTGAGTAGAATCAAATCAATGAATACTTAGATGGTATTTCCGATCTATTTCTAATCTAAGTATTCGGCGGATCATCACCACCCAAAACAAACAACGATTTACCCTAAATCGGCGCGTGGACTCGCGTGGCCTTGTGGACTCAAGGTGCAACTACGTTCGTGGATTCGAAGCGTGCTACTGGGTGAAGACCGTGGATTCGGTCGGACGTCGTGGACTCGACGTTGGACGCTGTGGATTCAGCGTTGGGCGCGGATCGTGGATTCGAGAAGCGTCGTGGAGCGAGCGGAGAAGATCTACTAGGAGCGTATGGTAAAAGGTTGAGTCGTCTGTGAGTACGTTATATCACCTTGTACGTGTTTAATTCTAGTGGATTTCGCCGTGTTATCGGTCCCGTGGTTTTTTACTCCGGTTTGGAGTTTTTCCACGTAAAAATCTTGCGTGTTATTTTATTTTTCCGCATTGGGTTTATTTGCGCAATGATTTTTTGAGTGTTTATTGTTTACACCTATTCACCCCCCTCTAGGTGTTTTTTCCCCTATTTAGATCCAATTACTTATAACCCAACAAGTGGTATCAGAGCGGGAATAGGGTTGTAAACAATGGTTGAAGGTGGAAACATCAATCGACCCCCTTTCTTTGATGGAACAAATTATGCGTACTGGAAAGTACGGATGAAAGCCTTTTTAATTTCCATCGACGAAAGGGTGTGGCAATCAATTGAATTAGGATGGTCTAATCCAACTGAAATTATTTCTGATGTTCGCACCTTAAAACCTAGGTCGAAATGGACCAAGGAAGAGATAGATTCATCTTCTTACAATGGCAAAGGAATTAATGCTCTATTTAATGCTTTGTCGCAAACAGAGTTCTCTCGCGTCTCGGCATGTGAGACTGCGAAAGAAATCTGGGATGTTCTTCAAGTTACGCATGAGGGAACTAACCTTGTGAAGATTCAGAAACTGCAAATGCTTACGAGCAAGTTTGACTCTATTTCTATGGCAGAAAATGAATCTTTCACTGACTATTACACACGATTGCAAGACATCGTAAACTCATGTGCTAACTTGGGAGAGAAGATTCCAGAATTTAAAGTTGTAAGAAAAATTCTAAGAACTCTTCCTGAACGATTTCGCCCGAAGGTCGCAGCCATTGAAACAATTAAACACCCGGACGAAATGCGTGTAGAAGAATTAGTTGGTGCATTACAAACTTATGAAATGACATTTCCTACTAACTATTCTTCTGGAAAGGCATCCTCTTCTAAGTCTTCAGGTTATGCATTGAAATCAACTAAAGAAGAAGACGCGGATTCATCCTCCTCGGACGATGACGAGAACCTATCTATGGAGGACTTTGAGAAGCAGCTCGCTCTCTTGACAAGGAAGTTTCGCCGCAACTTTCGAAGGGGAAATTCAAGCAAAATTCCATCCTTCGGAAAGTCGAAGAAAGGCAAGGGTTCTTCAAGCTACAAGTCAAGAAAGCAAGAGAACTTCTCAAAGGATAAGAAAAGTTCAGAGGGACAAGTTCAGTGCTTCAAATGTCGAGGCTACGGCCACATTGCAACGGAGTGTCCCAACAAGAATCCGGCAAAGAAGAAAGCGATGCAAGTCGTTACTTGGGATGACAACTCCACGTCAAATGAGTCATCCTCAAGTGATGAAGAAGACAACGCGACAGCATTCCACGCGTCCACTACATCTTCACCCTTCATGTGCTTGATGGCTAGTACCTCCGATTCCTTGTCCAACTCCTCCCATGTTGAAAAGAACGCTACGGACAACGAATCGAGCAATTCTGAAGGTGAAGATTTTGCTCTTGCCTACCATAAGCTTTTGAGGGATTCAAAGAAACTGGCAAAGCAAAACCGGAGTTTGAGAGGGAGATTGCAGGATCTCGAAGAAGAAGCAAAAAGGGCATCTTCTCTCTCAAACGCTCTTGAAGCGGAAAGGGATAACCTAGCCAAAGCAAATGTTTCCCTTCAAGAGAAAAGTGAGCTTCTCGAGAAAGAACATACAAGAATGGTGGACCAAGCGATTATTTCTCGAAGCTCTACAACGAGGCCCTACGGGATAAAATGGAAATGACAAAGACCATTCTCCAACTAAAAGATGACTTACAGCGATTCTCTTCAGGAAGGAGTAAGTTGGACAGGCTTCTTGGTCTTGGTCAAACAAATAAGTTCGGCCTCGGGTACACTCAAACTGGAGACATTCCAAGTTCGAGTGGGACAGTCTTTGTGCCTCAGTCGGTACCTCCTCCTCCGACACTGGAATTCAAGACAAGCAACGACAACAAGCCTACTTCATCCTCCTCGGGATCGTCAAGGACTAAGGTATGTTTTCGTTGTGGCATTTCAGGGCACATAAGGAGAAATTGCAAGATGGGAGCCAAAAGCAAACCTCAAGCATCTCTTGCAATGACTACCACAAAGGTGATTCCTCGAAAATCAAATGCAAATCTTTCGAAGGAAAAGACCCTTGGTAGTTCACCGCTCAAGACGACTTCATCAAGGAGCAGCAATTCTTCTAACAAGACGCTTTCGCCTAGGAGAATAACTTCACGACCACTACCGACGCATTCCAAAAAGGTTTGGGTGCGCAAAGGTGAAATTTTTTCCTGTCTTGTTACTAATGTTTCTGTTACGGCTTTTTGGTGTTGGCATATTTCGTGAGTCAAGTCAGTGAGTTGAGTCGGAGTCTTAAAGGATCAAATTGTCAATCAGCAATCAAAGACTTAGAGAAGATTCAACAAGAGCTCAAGTTGACACTCAGTGTCTTGAGTCTTGAAGATTGAAGATGAAGAATTGTGGATCAGTTACATCAATCTCAAGAAGAAAGTATTCAAAAGGATCAGGTATGTTTAACTAAATAATTTTGGTGATCCGAATACTTTCTTATAGTGTAGAAACACTTGGATGAATTTTTAATTGCATAAAAATCAAAAACTGGACATGGGACATGTTCAGGATCCGGATCAGATGATCCAATCCGGATCCCGAAGGGTATTAGTTCATGTGCAAATCCAATCCGGATCCAAGCCTATTCTGATCCGGATCCCGAACATTGGATGTTGCTGAAATTCATGAACGATCCGGATCGGGCCTTGCGATCCGGATCCCGAACCCTTGGATTTCTGGAATCGTCAATCTCGTTACGACGATCCGGATCGCAGTAATCCCGATCCGGATCGCCGTCCTGAAAATTTCCAGATAAGGTATGTTTTTGATTCTTATCTCTTTCCAAAGGTTTCTAAACTATAAATAGACATTTAGGGTTTCTCAAAAACGTGGGGAGCACGGCCGATCAATTTATAAAACACTTGAGAGCAACCCTAGAGGCTAGGTTTTTACCGTTCCTCTTTATAGCCTCTTTTAGGTCAATTCGATGGTTCTTTCAAGAACATATCTTTTGTCGAATTGATCTAATCTTTGCTTAGAGATTTTTCCCATGGATCTTCATTGATAATCTAAGCAAAGGATCACCATCAAAGCCAATATTCTTACCGGCTGAGTTTGCGTCGTGGATTCGACGTGGCATCGTGGATTCGGTGTGTTGAAGGCGTTTCGTGGATTCGAAACGTGTGCTCGTGGATTCGAGTGGCGTTCGTGGATTCGAACGTGTGCAGTGGACGTGCAAGCGGTGGAGCGCAAGGTCCGAAGAAGTTGAAGGAGGGGTTAAATCCGTGGAGACGGTAATCACCTTGTTATTCTTCTTTTCTTAGTGGATTGTTATTGCGTGGATATCCAACCGGTCAGCGCAAGGTCCGAAGAAGCTGAAGGAGGGGTTGAGTCCGTGGAGTCGGTAATCACCTTGTTATTCTTCTATTCTTAGTGGATTGTTATTGCGTGTTGGTCCCGTGGTTTTTCTCCTGGATTGGAGTTTCCACGTAAATCTCGGTGTGTTGATTTTTATTTTCCGCATTGTTTTTATTTTTGCACTGAGATTGGTTTTTATAATATTACACCTATTCACCCCCCTCTAGGTGTTTGATAGTACCTATTTAGATCCTGTTGGATCTTAAATAACTCTACAGTTTCCTTGCATGCATATGATAACTCGTCTTGGTATCTGGATAGCGGTTGTTCCCGTCACATGACCGGTGACAAAAACTATTTTCAAACTTTGAGAAAATCTCCGGAGGACTTGTTGTTTTCGGAGACGGTCGGTCTTCCAAAATTGTTGGAAAGGGAACGGTAGCTATTCCGGATGGCCCGATTTTGAAAAATGTGTTATTTGTTGATGGCCTTAAGACTAACCTCATAAGTATTAGTCAACTTTGTGACAATGGTTATTCAGTTAATTTTTCATCTGATCAATGTACTGTAACTGATAAGGACCATGCTTTCTTTTTAAAAGGGGTTAGATCAGAAAACAATTGTTATGTAGTTCCTACTAAATTTCTGAAAAATGTAACCTAGCATCTTTGAAAAATGAAACACTTTGGCATGAAAGGCTAGGTCACATAAACTTTAAGGAACTTGCTAGAATTTCGAACAAAGATGTGGTCAAGGGGGTTCCTAAACTTTCTTTTGAACAAAACATTGTGTGTGGCGGTTGCCAAAAGGGAAAACAGTCTAGGACTGCACACAAGAACTTGAACCACATAGGTACAAAACGGCCTTTGGAACTTTTGCACATGGATTTAATGGGGCCAACTCGTCAACCATCCTTGGGAGGTAAATGGTATATTTTCTTATTGGTTGATGATTTTTCTAGATATACTTGGGTAGCATTTTTAAAAGAAAAAGCTGATACTTTTGATTCTTTTCACGAGATCTGCCATCGTATTATGATTGAAAAGAATGATAAGATTACTCGAGTTAGAAGTGATAGAGGTGGGGAATTCATAAATTCCAAATTCATTGATTTTTGCACTTCTAACGGCATTAAACATGAATTCTCCGCACCTTATACACCTCAACAAAATGGTGTAGTCGAGCGCAAAAACAGGGTCGTACAGGAGATGGCACGTGTTATGCTTCATAGCCGGAACTTACCGTTATATTTTTGGGCTGAAGCGGTGAACACTGCTGTCTATGTTATTAATCGAGTGTATTTGCGCCCGGGGACTTTGAATACACCATATGAACTTTGGTTTTGTAGAAAACCTAACATCAAATATTTTCGTATCTTTGGGAGTCGGTGTTTTATTTTACGTGATCGCGAAAATCTTGGAAAATTTGACTCTCGAAGTGACGAAGGGATTTTCTTAGGTTATTCTACAAACAGTAGAGCATATCGAGTTTTTAACTTAGAATCTAAGACGATCGTAGAATCGATAAATGTTAAGGTAGATGAAGCTTTTCACTTTGAATCTGAAAAATCTACCCTCGATATCTCTCTTGATGATGATACACCTGCTAATGCATCTTCTTCTAACAATTCTTTCGATAATAATGATGCATCTAACGGTTCTTCAAGCTTATCTGATGTGCAGGAATCATCTCGTGTACCTCCGACTACTCCTCTACCTCAAACGTTACGCATCTCCAAGGATCACCCTGAATCGAACATCATTGGAGATCCACAAGAAGGAGTTAGAACACGGAGACAATTGGTTTGCGGATTTGCATGCTATGTATCTCAAATCGAACCAAAGAATGTTGATGAAGCTCTTCAAGATGACTACTGGATTAAAGCAATGCAGGAAGAGCTCCATCAATTTGAGCGAAACAAAGTCTGGGAATTAACGAAGCCTCCGAAGCAACACAATGTGATAGGTACCAAATGGATTTTCAAGAACAAGAAAAATGAAGATGGTACTATCATCAGGAACAAAGCAAGGTTAGTTGCTCAAGGCTACTCTCAAGTAGAAGGTATAGACTTTGATGAAACTTTCGCCCCTGTAGCTAGACTCGAGTCCATTCGTATCTTATTTGCGATTGCTTGTCATTTTAAAATCAAATTATTTCAAATGGACGTTAAGAGCGCATTTTTAAATGGGTTTTTAAATGAGGAAGTTTATGTGGCTCAACCGAAAGGTTTTGTGGATCATAAACTACCTAACCATGTTTTTCGTCTGAAAAAGGCTCTTTACGGTCTGAAACAAGCACCGCGAGCATGGTACGAAAGGTTGACAAAGCACCTTTTGGAAAAGGGCTACACTCGAGGGGGAGCTGACAGGACTCTCTTTGTGAAGCATTATCAAAACAATTTCATTGTTGCACAAATCTATGTCGATGACATTGTATTTGGCGCAACAAGAGATAATGATGCTTCTAAATTCGCGGAGACCATGGAAAGCGAATTTGAGATGTCCATGATGGGCGAATTGACTTATTTTCTTGGATTACAAGTTAAACAAAACGATGAAGGTATTCACTTGTGTCAATCCAAGTATGCAATGGAGTTGGTCAAAAAGTTTGATCTAGAAAATTCTAAGGATTTTCCGACTCCAATGGGAACTAGCCATAAGGGACTTGGAAGTGAATCACATAGTGAGAATGTAGACGAGAAACTGTATCGCAGTATGATTGGAAGTCTACTATATCTCACGGCTAGTCGCCCGGATATATCCTTCAGTGTTGGGATTTGCGCGAGATATCAATCAGCACCGAAGGAGGTTCACCTGAAAGCGGTGAAACGGATCATCCGATATATCAAAGGTACAATCAATTTCGGAATTTGGTATCCTATGGGAACAAGTTTGGATATTGTTGGATACTCAGATGCCGATTGGGCTGGATCGGTGGATGATCGGAAAAGCACGAGTGGTGCATGCTTCTATCTTGGCCACTGCCTTGTTGCATGGCACAGTAAAAAGCAGAATTGCATAGCACTCTCGACTGCCGAAGCGGAGTACATTTCTGCAGGAAGTTGTTCAACCCAATTGATTTGGATGAAAAGCGTGTTGAGCGATTTCCGGATTTCAGCAACTTCGGTAACCATTTTATGTGACAACACTAGTGCTATTAACATTTCTAAAAACCCTGTGTTGCACTCTAGAACAAAACATATTGAACTTAGATATCATTTTCTTAGAGAGCTAGTTGAATCAAATATTCTTCAACTGTCATATATTTCAACTGAGGATCAATTAGCTGATATCTTAACAAAACCTTTGGATCAAAAACGTTTTATTCACTTGCGTAAAGCAATTGGCATGCTTTCCTTGAAATAATCTCTTTTTGAAACCTTTGCTTAGGTTAGGTTTTGTTTTTGTTTTGTTCTTTATCTATGTTTTGTACATAGGACATTAATTGAGCATAAATCATAATTGACTTTAATTGCATCCTTTTATGCATTTAGAAATTTATTATGCTTTTGATATCATAATATTTCAATGTTGCAATGATCATTTACGTTAATTAAACCATCTTTTAAGTGATCAAAGTCAATTTCTCTCTCAATGATCTCTTGGTATAGTCATTATCATATTTGATTGCTTAGTCGAGTATGAATGCGAGATCAATTTTTGGTTGAATACCTTATATATTAAATAATTGATAGCCAATTGAGGGGGAGTCAATGAAATGTAAAATGCTCAAAAGATGTGGAAAGAGTTACATCCCAATGAGGAGTGTGAAAACTACCACCACATGGAGAAAATGAAAGAAAGAAAAAGATACTCCATGAATGCAAAGCAAATTTTTGTTTTAAAAATGTTGATGAAATGCATATTGAAATACTTGACTCAGTCATATTTCATGGTTGGTATAAGGTGGGATTTTTGATAAAAGATGCTCAAAGAGCCACTCCTTCAACAGATTGTCTAGATATATTATCTAACTTATCTGGGATTTCAAACATCTATTGATCTTGGTATTTCATTTTCTTTACCAAAATTGATGATTTGATAAAGGCATTACGCATAAGATCAGGATAGATGTAATTGAAGTTGTTCAACTTTAAGTGTTTTAATTTTCGTAAATTTTCGTTTCATTTTTGAGTATTTTTGATAGATTTTGTATAATCTATTTCTTGTTGTATGAAACGATGATTTTTGTTTAAAGTTGACATGGTAAAGTGCTTACATACTTTTTCTGGATTTTATGGAATTTTTCTAAATTTTTCTGGAGAAAAAGTTGAAGCCGATCCGGATCGGGATAAGTGATCCGGATCCCGAACGCAGGATTCTTCCTGCGGGTAGCCGATCCGGATCACATTCACGATCCGATCCGGATCACGGCTAGGGTTTATAAAGAACAAAGAGATTTGATTTCTTTTACCCTAATCTTTTGTTCCAAGCTTCTAGAGTTTCTCTCTCTAGATTTCTTGCATCTTGGAGCTTCCAAACTCAAAGTTCTTCAATTCCAAGTAAGTTTTATTGATCAAATCTCGGTTTTTCACAGTTTTTATATGTTTTCATCAAACGTGAGTTGAAATCATGGATCTTTTTCGTTTGTGAATGGTTTTTGATCAAATTTCTTTTGAAATAAGAACTCTGGGTCGATTAGTTTTGCTTTTATGCTGGGTTTTCTCAAGATAAACGAATTTTTAGGCTTCGATTTCTAAAAATTCTGTTTTAGGGCATAAAAGAGGAATTTTTGAAAATCATGCGATTGATCTATTTTTAAAATTCTTTTTGCAAAACTAATTTGATTCTTAGCTTCTCTACATGATTATGATTGTTTGGGTACAATTTTTCAAATTTTTCAAAATTGACGATTTTTCATGTTCTTGAGTTGCTCTTCACAGGACACTTTCTCTGAACTCAAAGCACTAGAGTCAATGGCATTCTCTTGGTCATTCTTCTCCTGGTTTCTATGGTGCACACGAGTACATCTGTTAAAAAGGAACAGGATGATTCCACTCAAGACAAGACGAAAGAAGCCGGGAGGACAGCTCAGACTATGATGAGGAGGAATGGGACGAATTTTTCAAAGATGTTCAACGGAAAATTGATGAGGAAAACAGGAAATCTGTCAAAGGGAAAAGGCTTATAAAATCTGCATCAACAACTAAGCAGTATACAAGACGAAAGAATGTCCAAAGAAGTGAAAGTCAGCATAGTGGGCCTCTTACCAGAGCACGCTCACTTTCTGGGGTTCTACAAACTGAATCTCCATGGGTTAAGGGACTGGATGCACCATCTGCATCTACACAGCATCCATCACACTCGAAGACACAGACTACAGACACAGAGGTTTTGGAATTGGTTCGCCAGGAACAACAAAGACTCTCTGCTGAACAAGAAAGAATATCGAAAGAACTTCAGCAAATTTCCTCTCAGAACAAGAAGATCAAGAAAAAGTATTCAAATATTTCGAAATTGCTTAAAGGGATTTTGAGCAAGCTGAGCTGTACCAGTTCAGACTCTTCAGACTAAGCAGCACCTTCTGTTCACTTTTTCTATGACTTTACTCTCTTGCAGTTCTCAGTTCTTCGGTTCTTAACATTTAGTTTTTTTTAGGACTTAGTTTTTGTTCTAACTTGTAGTTTAGTTCTCAGGTTGTGCATATTAATGGAACTTTTTAACTCTCCTTACATTTTGTAGCTTTTGCTACGTTTTGGCTTTGTTTGTGACAAAAAGGGGGAGAGAGTTTAGAGAGAACTTGAACAATGCAACTTGAACAATGACGAAAATGTGTGAATATGAAAACATCAAGGTAAGTATGATCTCAACTTCAACTTTGGTTTTTATTTGTTGATTGGTTGCATGCCCCTACTAACTATTCGACTAACTATTTGGGCATGTAATATGACTAACAAGTTGATGTTGGACTAACAGTTTGTGACATTTGGTTTTTGAATGCTTAGAAGATATGTTGGTTTTTAACTATGATTCTCTTACATATCTGAATTCTTCAAATGTCATGATGAGAATAAACTCTATCTCTGTACTTGGTTTTGTATGTTTCAATTCTTGAGGTATCTAACGATTTTGTTTGTCAAGAATGATTTCTTTGTGCAGAGATTACAGATGTCTAAGTCTAGAGTCTGTTTTAGGAGTTTATCTCATGTTTTAAATTTTGGATCTCCATTGTAAATTTTTGTTGTATGGTGATAGCAACAAAAATATCTTTTTGAATTTTCTTTTGTGGATTTGTGTTTTGTCACGAAACCGCCAAAGGGGGAGATTGTTACGGAATTTGAGTTGGCGTATTTCGTGAAAGTATTAAGTCTTGAAGATTGAAGATGAAAAAACTTTGGATCATATACCTCAATCTCAAGAAAGAAGAATTCAAAAGGATCAGGTATGTTTAACTAAAGATTTTTGGTGATCCGAATACTTCTTATAGTGTAGAAACACCTGGAAGAAGTTTTATTGCATAAACATCAAAAACTGGACATGGGACATGTTCAGGATCCGGATCGTGCTCGGCAATCCGGATCCCGAAGGGTGTTTGTTCATACACTGGTTCAATCCGGATCGCAGCATTTCATGATCCGGATCCCGAACACTAGTTTTACCTTTTGCTTGCACGATCCGGATCAGGATTTGCAATCCGGATCCCGAACGTGATGTTTGGTGAAACTGTATGAACGATCCGGATCGGGGACTACGATCCGGATCCCGAACTAGCATTTTTCTGGAAATCGTCTTTCTTGCTTCTGCAATCCGGATCGCCAATTCCAATCCGGATCGCCGTCGTAAAATCTCCAGAAAAGGCAGTTTTTGATCCCTATCTTCTTCCAATGGTTTCTAACCTATAAATAGGCCCTATATTCATTTTCTAGGGCATCCGCAAAATAAAAAAAGATAGCCGAAAAGAAAAATCCACATATAGAGAAGAAAGGAAATCAATAGAATTTATTCTATGTTTCTTCATCTATATTGATTGATTTGATTCTAGGTTTTCCATACTCACATTTTGAGTAGAATCAAATCAATGAATACTTAGATGGTATTTCCGATCTATTTCTAATCTAAGTATTCGGCGGATCATCACCACCCAAAACAAACAACGATTTACCCAAAATCGGCGCGTGGACTCGCGTGGCCTTGTGGACTCAAGGTGCAACTACGTTCGTGGATTCGAAGCGTGGTACTGGGTGAAGACCGTGGATTCGGTCGGACGTCGTGGACTCGACGTTGGACGCTGTGGATTCAGCGTTGGGCGCGGATCGTGGATTCGAGAAGCATCGTGGAGCGAGCGGAGAAGATCTACTAGGAGCGTATGGTAAGAGGTTGAGTCGTCTGTGAGTACGTTATATCACCTTGTACGTGTTTCAATTCTAGTGGATATCACCGTGTTATCGGTCCCGTGGTTTTTTACTCCGGTTTGGAGTTTTTCCACGTAAAAATCTTGTGTGTTATTTTATTTTTCCGCATTGGGTTTATTTGCGCAATGATTTTTTGAGTGTTTATTGTTTACACCTATTCACCCCCCTCTAGGTGTTTTTTCTCCTATTTAGATCCAATTACTTATAACCCAACATGGATCCCGTCTGCCGCAGCATCTGCGTCGACAGCCGCCCCAGCAGTAGCCCCTTCAGCAGCGGCGTAAGGGCAGGTGTGTCATTTGTGGAGGACCGCACTCGCCGCGTTAGTGTGCTCAGAGATAGGGTCGGTGCTACCATTGCGGTCAGCCAGGACATTTTCAGTTAGTGTGCCCGAGCAGGGCCTCCGGCACTATCGACAGTTTCAGCTCTGCCTGTACCCCTCCAGATGGTTGGACCTCCCTCGACGTACATTATGGCTGATCGAGTTACCGCGTGGAGGCAGATAGAACGATGGCCGCCAGCACCGAGTGGACGAGATTATGCGACTCAAGGGGAGGACGCCACAGCGGCAGACCATGTCATCGCAGGTATTATTTTGATTTCTGCTATCCGTGTTTAAGTACTTTTGATACCAGCACATTGCACTTTTCTTTAGTAGAGTATTTGCATCTTTGCATGGACTAGAGATAGGATCATTGTCACATGCGTTAGAGGTTCGGATTCTAGATTATATCATGCATGTAGAGGAGTGTGGTGTCCCAGAATCTCCGTGCGACTTGATCTTGTGGTTGGCGGCGAAACACCTATTTTTGGTGTATTGAGTGCGTTGTGCGTCAAATGGACGCCAAAAACGGATTCAGCGTGCGAAAACAGTCAAAATTGACTATTTTCGGGCGAATTCGGGCTTACGGGCTGAATTTGCGGGTGGGCTGGTCCACGGCCCACCGCGCGTGCGCCGGGCGCAGCGAACCCGTGCACCCGCCACGTGGACGCGCCTCATTAGGTGCGGCGACCGAGGCGGAGCATGCGGGGCGCAGCGTGGGCGAGCATAGGTTGCGCCACGCGGCAGCCCCGCGTTGGGGCGCGCCGCCCGAGGACGCCCCGTGTTGATGCGGGGCGCTGGCCCGCGTGGGCGCCGCCATGTGGCGGGGCCCCGTCGGCCCCGCCTCGCGCAGCGTAGGCGCGCTGTCGCGGGGGAGGGGGGCGCCAGCCGGGTTGGCCATGCATTGTAGTTAGCCCGATTTCGGGCTATTTAAGGCCCGAAATCTCCTATCTTTCCTTCCTTTTTTCTCGTTGCTTCGTCCTAAAATTTTAGGAGCACAAGGGGAAATTCATGGGGCATTTTTGGAGTGTCGTGGAGTGCGCCGTGTATGTCGCGGGGGACCCATTTGTGCCGTGGAACGCGTCGTTTATGTCGTGGAGCGCGTTCGGGGTGTTCCACAGAGCCGGGCGGTCATGTGTGCACCCATTTGTCGGCGCACCGGCATAAGGTAGATGTCGCCTCGTGTTTTGTTGTGTTTTTCGGCACAGTTTTTAGATTTTGCTTTTGGTGTTTTTGTCTTTGAACTCTGTGCCCTGATTCTTGTCAGGGACCGTTGTTGGGGGTGTCGTTTGCCGCGCAAGTTTACCGCCGGACTTTTCGGGGTGTACCGTTCGCGTGTGGCGGGCGCCGTTGCGCTTTCTGTTTTGAAAGTGAACGTTTCTGCGGGAGCCCAATTGCAAGTGTTTACAAGCAATTGGTGGCAAACCGAGGTGGGTTGGATTTTCCTCCAAGTCTGCGGACTTCCTTCTAATTCTAGTGCTGTAGATTTTGCATTCTAGAATAGGTGCTTCTATTGATGTTTATAGAGTTATTGGACTTTGACTAGCACCCTGTCATATGATTGCATGTATTCAACCTGACTGCTAGAAAACTCTCACTTGGGCTAGATTCTTTTATGTTCTAGTTTCCACCTCTTACGTTACTTTTTCCTGGACTTAGAGTGTTTCCTCGCCTGGATAGTGGGCCGAGTAGTCGGATTAGCGTGGGATACATGTTACACTCGTGCCAGGGGGTCGAGTGGAGTCCGGTAGCTGTAGCTAGTGTTGTGCCAGTGTTGGGAACCGTTGGGTAAACGGTGGTCCCGAGTTGTCGTGTATTCTTCGACCAGTGTCATTAGCACTGTGTTGGTAGTAGTGTTGAGTTGTTGATAGAAGGACCCTGAACCCGGACTATTTTTGGACACACATAATTTCAGTAAACAAAGATTTTCCTTCCAAATTTTAAAGGGTCGCCGGAGCCTGTTCTTGTTTGATAGGGTGAAGGCATTAGCCCTTCGGGGTTTGGAAAATAAAACTTATTTTAACTGATTTTCTTAAGAAACTAAAATTCATTAAATTGGGCTTCTCAAATCAAAATGGTTTTCGAAAATAACTGTCATTTCTTCTTACAAACTTCCTCGCCCGAGAGGGTTGAGGGATTTGGGTTCTAGGGGTCGTTTCCTTGTTTTGGGAACGAAAGCTACGGGGGCTGTG
>CM054951.1:11963081-12010480 GCA_029168755.2 Tillandsia fasciculata
CAGGCGCACTCGCGTGCAGCGCGCTGCTGCGCTGGCGCTGCGCGTGGCGCCAATGCGCGCCCGCCGCAGCCGCGCACGCCGGCCGCGCGACCCTGCGCCCGCGCGGCCACCGCCTCCACCTCCCGAAGCCACCCCAACAGGGAAAATAAAAACAGCCTCAAACAAAAACCCAAGCTTCTCTCTCAAACAACAACAAAAAAAAAAACTGCAAGCACTACATTGATTGGAGGTCGACGCGCGCGCTCCACACGCACCACACGGCCTCAAGGAGGAAGTCCAACCTCAACCACACTCAAAAAAAAACTCTCTTCCTCTTCCCTCTTACTTCTTCCTCCCTTTTTCTCTTTTCGTTCATTCCTCTGCTTTCACCCATTTACTCTGCTTCACAACTGGTGGGGATGATGACGTGGAGGCAAAATTAATTAGGGAATGCCTTGAAGGAGAGGTGGTAGTTGACTAAAACAATTAAATGCACCTGGCTCATTTAATGCTCCAAAACAAATATCCCAACTCCCCATAATGCAACACCATCTTTTTTCTTCTCCTTTTACTATCCAGACCAAAGCCAAATAAACCACTAATTAATTTAAATAATTTAATAACCATCAAAAGCCCCCCGTCAACTCACTTTTGCCCTCGGGGCCTCCGCACGGGTCCGAAACCTCCCGAACTCCGCTGTAAATTGAAAATACACATGTCCACAGCTTTTTCTCCTCAAAAAGCTCAACCGTGGAGTCGGTGTGCTCAATCAAAAAACCGGCTCCAAAACTGCCAGTTCCAACTCACTTTTCGCCTTCGGATCCTCCGCATCAGTCCGGAACCTCCCGAACCCCGCTGTAATAAGAAATACACCTGTTCCCAGTGTTCTATGTCATTTCTGCACTCCGCTGTGAAGTCGAGGCTTTCCCGGAACCAGCCCTCTAACGCGTACAATGCCCGAAAAAACTCCTAAACTAGCTGGGGCTTCCGCGTTGATCCGAAACAACCCAAATTCATCTGTAACTATATTTGGGACACTCTCGTGACAATTTCCTCCGCTCCACGCCATCTTGCGAGGTCGGTGCACCGTCCGAAATTCCGGTATTCTACACTCTCCCCTCCTTAAAAAGGTTTCGTCCTCGAAACCCTAGTAAATCCATAACTTAGGAGGGTAACACAGTCAAATGGGGATAGGAAATCCCCAACTCATCCTCAGACTCTCAAGCGGCCTTTCTCTCATCAACATGGCTCCACTGCACCTTCACCAAGGTATGATTCGACTGCACAATTCCTTCGCTTCACGAGCAAAAATTTTCAAGATGGTGAAATCCAAAATATGAGGGTGATCAAATACACTTCTTCCAGTCAGACAAAACTCGCGGATCCAACTACCCCGCGTAAACTCAAATCTTCGAATCAAGATCCCCAAATCCAACTCTAAGCCTCCGATAGGCACAACTCTCTCGTTGCTCCTTAGCAACTACAAACTCAAGTTCCACCATACATCTCTCACGTCCATTCATTGAATAAAAGTTCAACATCGGGAACAATGTTCAATTTCCAACTCTCAATTCCTAAGTTCCAAAAGTGGCAACCAGAGATCGAACACCTCATTCCAAGGTTGCATGCTCGTCTAACCAAGGCGTACAGACCATAAAGTCCTTGTTGGGATTAATATATACTATAAGACAAAACTTACAATTCCAGTAACTCTAACCTCCGGCGTTGCATCAACCAAAATCCCTCTGAGTAACCTAGTACTTCAGGTTCAAGGGTCAAGAATAATTCAATGCTCTCTCTAACACTGGCAATCAACTTCTTCCCTCTTAGAAGTTACAGCGCTCTCTCCATGTGCTCTACAGGCTCTATGTCGCCTCGGAAATTAATTCAAATATCCATGACGGGTACGCCTACCCACCCGTCCAAAATAGTTGGAACACTCGATTCCTCAATCCTAATAGCGGCAGGGCGTCAATCAATCCACTTGACTGCGCTGTAAGCTCACAAGGCCCCTACTGGCTCCTGAACACTATCAGGGCACAGCCCTCGGCTGCATGGTTCCACAATGCTATCAATCTCTCAAAGGCATCTGCCAAAGCACAATCCAAACCTGTCTGTACACAAATCATCAAGAAACCCTCACTATTGTGTACCCACAACGTGGCATCACTGCCGTGCACCAACGGCGTGGCATCACCACCGTGTATCCACGGTGTGGCATCATACTCAAGTATCCATCTCTCGGATCCTCACTGTCGTATTCCCACGACGTGGTACTGGGTAACACGGACCTCTCAATCCATCAAATCCCACAGCTGCACTATCAGCTCTCACTCTCTGTCTCGCCGGTGATACTCCACTAGGTGCTACCATAGTCGGCGCAGCTTCCAAAACTACGTCAATCACTATCTAAATCTCAATCTCACTAAGCGGCGACTTCAATACCAGATCAGGTAGATTTTCACCCGGGATCACACGTCGATGAAGATATTTCTTAATCCCGGTGCCGCCGTAGGCACCACCCCTACAGTCGCTCGCGAAGCGATAAGATCACCACACAAACTCTATCGTGCTCTAGCTTTCTCTATAAGAGAATTTCTCCTGACCAGGTCCACGGACGGTCATTGTCCTCTCTCGACAAACCAAGATAGGACAACGCTGGGGGAAACCAATCCCTGGCCAACTTCAAATCCATATCTTGGAGCTGACATAGGACTAAACACTCAAGGAATCAAATCCAACGTCCTACCTACACTGGGCAGACTGGCAACACTCGTCCATGTGCTTCACGTGATCTAAAATTTGATCCTGACGTGCACAGCCATCAGTCCTCACACTGGCCCACACGAAGATACCCCTGCTCTACCGAAACGCGCACATGCGGTGTTGGCATCAATCTGCTCTAACTTCGATAACCACAAGAAAACCACACCTGGTGAGATGCGATCCACTATCCTGGCGATGAAGGCGGCCCACGCAAAAGGCACTCACATCCTGGCACTGCTGCTGGTGCCTACACTGTCGAGACCCTCCTGGTCTCTGTCCTCTGGGGCTCAAGATCTTGAGATCGGTATCATAGCAATGTCGATCCACTCGTGTAGTGATCCGACCCTTCGGGTATTTTTGAACTCACATGTAATCGCTTAGGCCTTAAGCGAAATAAAATTTATTTAATTTTCCTAAGTCGGCCGGGACTAGGTGTGTGTATTTTTCTGCAATAGAGCGCGAAAAACGATGACCGACGGTGCGATCGGATTCGAAATCCGATATCGGGATCTCCCGGAACGGGATCCTTAGCGTTGCGGTAATTAGTCACGCATCGGGGACCGTGCAAAATATCTTGCACCCGATAGAGATAAGGTGGGTTATCTCGTAGGGGTAATTAATTAATTAATTAATTAACTAATTATCCGGTGAGGGAAATTTAAATCCTCCTACGTACGAATTAATTTAGGATTTAAATTGTATTAGATAAGAGATAAAATCGGGATATTTAAATCGGGGATTTGTTTCCCACAAGATTATTTAATAAAGGTGATTAAATAATCGGTGACTAAAATTTAAAAAAAAAGGGTTGATTTAAATACCCGGTAATTTGAATCCAATTGGGATTTGATTATTTAATAAGGGTGGTTAAATAATCGGGTGGTCAGAATTTAAGGTGATTAAATAACCGGTGGTCAGATTTTAAGATTTAATATCCCGTCAGCCGATATTTATGTGAGAGATAGAAACGGGGAGATTCGGGTTTTCCTACGTACTTAAAATTAAGGAAGTTAAAGATAGGGTTATCGGTAGGGATTAATTAATTAATAAATTAATTAATCGAACCGAAAATATCCGAAGGGATTTTTGGCGTGATTTTGGATAAGTAAATGGGAGAACTATTTATTCTCCTGTTTACCGAGCGCCGAGCGAAACCCTATTCTTATTTTACCGCCTCCTCAAACCCTCCTCTTTCGTGCTACCGAAACCCCCAACCGGTGAGGAAAAGTAAGAGAAAAGAGAGAACGGATCCATAACCGGAGAAAGGAGAAGGAACCAATCGTCCCAAACGCCGACCCGAGGGCAAGAAACGTGACCGGACACTTTCCCGAAGATCTCCGGTTAGTTTTATATTTTTTAATAATTTTTCCGAATTTTCCTAGTCGCCCGTTTTAGGTTTCTTGAATTTCTCCCCCGTCCCCGTTACCGTCGTCGTCATCGTAGTTATGTTAGACGAACGGAACGGACAAGGGAGGCGCGCGGTGCCACTAGGGCATCGCGCGGGGTGAAGGGGAGAAACACACGGACGACCGGGCGCCACCGCAAGCGGCGGCGGCGCCGCGCGGGTCACACCCGCGCGGGCGCCGCGCGGACACGCGCGCGGCCGCCGCGCGGGCGGCCCCGCGCGGGGTGCCGCGCGGGCGCCGCGCGGGCACCCGCGCGGGGTGCCGCGCGGGCGGCCCCGCGCGGGCGGCCCTGCGCGGGCGGCCCGCGCGGGGTGCCGCGCGGGCGGCCCCGCGCGGGCGGCCCTGCGCGGGCGGCCCCGCGCGGGGTGCCGCGCGGGGAGCCACGCGGGGTGCCGCCCGGGCACCCGCGCGGGGTGCCGCACGGGCGCCGCGCGGGCGCCGCGCGGACCCGTGTCCGCACGAGCACCGCGCGAACGCCGCGCTGGGTGCTGTGAGGACGCCGTCCGCGGAGCCCCGCCATGCGCGGCTCCGACGGACGGTGACGGCCGTTCAAGGCATGGGTGCCCCGCCGGACAGCGGGACGGTGCCGGACTTTTGTAAATAATAATGTGGGGTATTTTTCTATTGCGATATGTTAGTATATTTTCTGACCTTAGTGTCTGTGCGGACTTTATATAGGTCCGGGTGCGCAGCGGGAGAGTGCAAAGGGCTCGGGTGACCCGTCTTCTCTCCAACCAGGTGGGTAGAGTTGCCATAAGTGCAACAAGTGCAGTAAGTGCATTTATCGCCATTAAAGTATTCTTTAATTTACCTAACAAAGTAGATGGTAAGCTAACCTTTCGATTAAAGATATTTTATCTGACAATTTAAGCGGCTGCGGTCGCGGTGCTCACTACACGCCAATTTTGGCAATCCGGTGACGGATGCTGCACGTACACTGGCGGACCGGGCCACCGCATGGTGTACTTTTCCGGAAAAGTGGTCTTTTTGACCCGTGTGCCTCACAAAGGAGTGGGAGCCGTGAGGACCTCTTCACGGCTGCTATAGGGGCCGCACTAGCCCCGTGAAGTGGTTAAAGCATCAAAAGGTGTTTGTGCACGAGGGGGGACTTTAGTCACCCCGACAGGTACTCTGGGACTGGTGCCCAGCTTAAAATATGCACAGGGGGTTTAACGAAAGGTTACGGGGTACTCGGTGTATTCAGTTTGTTTTCCCTTCTTGTTACTATTAGATGTTACGGAATTTGAGTTGGCGCATTTCGTGAATAGTTCAAGTCTTGAAGATTGAAGATGAAGAAACTCTGGATCAACTACCTCAATCTCAAGAAAGAAGAATTCAAAAGGATCAGGTACGTTAAATTAAATAATTTGTGATGATCCGAATACTTCTTATAGTGTAGAAACACCCGGAAGAGGTTTTAACTGCATATTCATCAAAAACTGGACATGGGACATGTTCAGGATCCGGATCATGTCGTTTCGATCCGGATCCCGAAGGGTGCTCGTTCATACACTAGTTCAATCCGGATCATGGCATTTGATGATCCGGATCCCGAACATGAGTTTTACCTGTTGGCTTGAACGATCCGGATCGTGGAATCTCAATCCGGATCCCGAACACATTGTTCTGGTAAAACTGTATGAACGATCCGGATCGTAGATTATGATCCGGATCCCGAACAGGCGGTTTTCTGGAAATTGCTCTCTACGCGTAAGCGATCCGGATCGTGACTTGCGCAGTCCGGATCGTCGCCCGTAAAACTTTCCAGAAAAGTTTGTTTTTGATCCGAATATTCTTCCTAGGGTTTCTAACCTATAAATAGCCCTTCCTTTTCATTTCTAGGGCAATCCACATAGAGCCGTCATTTTCAAATATCATTTTATACGGCCTTAGATCCACATATAGAGAAGAACGGAAATCATTAGATCTATTTAATGGTTCTTCATCTATATTGATTAGTTTGATTCTAGGATTTTCATACTCATATCTTGAGTTGAATCAAACTAATGAATACTTAGATGGTATTTCCGATCTACTCTTGATCTAAGTATTCGGCGGATCATCACCACCCAAACAAACAACGATTTACCCCAAAATCGGCGCGTGGACTCGCGTGGCCTTGTGGATTCAAGGTGTTATCGCTCTCGTGGATTCGGAGCGAGGTGCGTTCGTGGATTCGAAGCGTACCATTGGGTGAAGACCGTGGATTCGGTCGGACGTCGTGGATTCGACGTTGGACGCTGTGGATTCAGCGTTGGCGGCGCAAATCGTGGATTCGAGAAGCGTTGCGGAGCGAGCGGAGAAGATCGACTAGGGGCGTATGGTAAAAGGTTGAGTCGTCTGTGAGTACGTTATATCACCTTGTACGTGTGTTAACTCTAGTGGATTTCGCCGTGTTATCGGTCCCGTGGTTTTTTACTCCGGTTTGGAGTTTTCCACGTAAAAATCTTGTGTGTTCTTTTATTTTTCCGCATTGGGTTTTATCGCACAAAGATTTTTGAGTGTTTATTGTTTACACCTATTCACCCCCCTCTAGGTGTTTTTTCCCCTATTAGATCCTTATTAACCTAAACCCTACAAGTGGTATCAGAGCGGGAATAGGGTTGTAAACAATGGTTGAAGGTGGAAACATCAATCGACCCCCTTTCTTTGATGGAACTAATTATGCGTACTGGAAAGTACGGATGAAAGCTTTCTTAATTTCCATCGACGAAAGGGTGTGGCAATCAATTGAATTAGGATGGTCTAATCCAACTGAAATTTTAGATGATGTTCGCACCTTGAAACCTAGGTCGAAATGGACCAAGGAAGAGATAGACTTATCTTCTTACAATGGCAAAGGGATTAATGCTCTATTTAATGCTTTGTCACAAACTGAGTTCTCTCGCGTCTCGGCATGTGAGACTGCGAAAGAAATCTGGGATGTTCTTCAAGTTACGCATGAGGGAACTAACCTAGTGAAGATTCAGAAACTGCAAATGCTTACGAGCAAGTTTGACTCAATCTCTATGGCAGAGAATGAATCCTTCACTGACTATTACACACGATTGCAAGACATCGTGAACTCATGTGCTAACTTGGGAGAGAAGATTCCAGAATTTAAAGTTGTAAGAAAAATTCTAAGAACTCTTCCTGAACGATTTCGCCCGAAGGTTGCAGCCATTGAAACAATTAAACACCCGGACGAAATGCGTGTAGAAGAATTAGTAGGTGCTTTACAAACTTATGAAATGACTTTTCCTACTAACTATTCTTCTGGAAAGGCATCTTCTTCTAAGTCTTCAGGTTACGCATTGAAATCAACTAAAGAAGAAGACGCGGATTCATCCTCCTCTGACGACGACGAGAACATTTCTATGGAGGACTTTGAGAAGCAGCTTGCTCTCTTGACAAGGAAGTTTCGCCGCAACTTTCGAAGGGGAAATTCAAGCAAAACTCCATCCTTCGGAAAGTCGAAGAAAGGCAAGGGATTCTCAAGCTACAAGTCAAGAAGCCAAGAGAACTTCTCAAAGGATAAGAAAAGTTCTGAGGGACAAGTTCAGTGTTTCAAATGTCGAGGCTACGGCCACATAGCAACTGAATGTCCCAACAAGAATCCGGCTAAGAAGAAAGTGATGCAAGCAGTCACTTGGGATGACAACTCCACGTCAAATGAGTCATCGTCAAGTGATGAAGAAGACAACGCGACAGCTTTCCACGCGTCCACCAAACCTTCATCCTTCATGTGCTTAATGGCAAGTACATCCGACTCACTGTCCAACTCCACTGTGGAAAAGATTGCAACGGACGATGAGTCAGATAATTCGGAAGGTGAAGATTTTGTTTTAGCCTACCATCAACTTCTGAGGGATTCAAAGAAACTGGCTAAACAAAACAAGGGGTTGAAAGAGAGATTACTGGAACTTGAAGTTGAATTAAAAAGAGTAACCTCTATCTCAACCGATCTTGAAGTGGAAAGGGACAATCTGGTTAAGACAAATGTTTCCCTTCAAGAGTCCAATGAGCATTTCGAGAAGAGTTATGTAGACATGGTGAACAAAGCGAACTACTTCTTGAAGCTCTACGGCGAGGCCCGACAGGAAAAATCTGAAATGACAGAGACCATACGCCAACTAAAGGATGACTTACAGAGATTTACTTCTGGAAGGAGTAAGTTGGACAGACTCCTTGGTCTCGGTCAAAGAAACAAGTTCGGCCTCGGATACACTCAAACTGGAGACATTCCAAGTTCGAGTGGTACGGTATTTGTGCCTTCGTCGGTATCTCCTCCTCCGACACCGGTGTTCACGCCAAGCAACGACAACGAACCTACTACATCATCTTCGGAATCGACAAGAACCAAGGTATGTTTTCGTTGTGGCATTTCAGGGCACATCAGAAGAAACTGCAAGACTGGAGCCAAATGCACACCTCAAGAACATCTTGCAGCAACTACCAAAAGGGCTATTCCTCGGAAAACCACTCCAACCAAATTGACGGAAAAGAGCCTTGGTAGTACATCGCTCAAGACGACATCTTCAAGGAGCAGCAATTCTTCAAGCAAGACGCCCTCACCTAGGAAATCAACTCCACGAGCACTACAGTCGCATACCAAAAAGGTTTGGGTGCGCAAAGGTGAGATCTTTCCCTGTCTTGCTACCACTGTTTCCTTACATGCATATGATAGTTCGTCTTGGTATTTGGATAGCGGGTGTTCCCGACATATGACCGGCGATAAAAACTGTTTTCAAACTTTTGAGAAAAACTCCGGAGGACTTGTTGTTTTCGGAGATGGCCGGTCTTCCAAAATTGTTGGAAAGGGAACAGTAGCTATTCCAGATGGCCCGGTTCTAGATAATGTATTATTTGTTCATGGCCTAAAGACTAACCTCATAAGCATAAGTCAACTGTGTGATAGTGGTTATTCAGTTAATTTTTCATCTGATAAATGCACTGTAACTGACTTGAACCATGCTTTCTTTTTAAAGGGGGTTAGATCAGAAAATAATTGTTATGTAGTTCCTTCTAAAATTTCTGAAAAATGTAACCTAGCATCTTTGAAAAACGAAACACTTTGGCATGAAAGGCTAGGTCACATAAACTTTAAGGAACTTTCTAGAATTTCAAATAAAGATGTGGTCAAAGGGGTTCCGAAACTTTCTTTTGAACAAAACCTTGTGTGTGGCGGTTGCCAAAAGGGAAAACAGTCTAGGACTGCACACAAGAATTTGAACCACATAGGTACCAAACGGCCTTTGGAACTTTTGCATATGGACTTAATGGGGCCAACTCGTCAACCATCTCTTGGAGGTAAATGGTATATTTTTTTGTTGGTTGATGACTTTTCTAGATATACTTGGGTAGCCTTTCTAAAGGAAAAAGCTGATACCTTTGACTCTTTTCTCGAAATCTGCAATCGTATTATGATAGAAAAGAATGAAAGGATTACTCGAGTGAGGAGTGATAGAGGTGGTGAATTCATTAATTCTAGATTCATTGATTTCTGTGTTTCAAATGGAATTAAACATGAATTCTCCGCACCTTACACACCTCAACAAAATGGTGTAGTCGAGCGCAAGAACAGGGTCGTACAGGAGATGGCTCGTGTTATGCTTCATAGCCGGAACCTTCCTTTATACTTTTGGGCTGAAGCGGTGAACACGGCTGTCTATGTTATCAATCGAGTGTACTTGCGCCCGGGGACTTTTAATACACCATATGAACTTTGGTTTTGTAGAAAACCTAACATCAAGTATTTTCGCATTTTCGGGAGTCGTTGTTTTATCTTACGTGATCGTGAAAACCTTGGAAAATTTGACTCTCGAAGTGACGAAGGGATTTTCTTAGGTTATTCTACAAACAGCAGAGCATATCGAGTCTTTAACTTAGAATCTAAGACGATCGTAGAATCGATTAATGTTAAGGTAGATGAGGCTTTTCACTTTGAATCAGAAAAATCTACCCTCGATATCTCTATTGATGATGATTCACCTGCTAATGCATCTTCTTCTAACAATTCTTTCGATAATAATATTGATGCATCTAACGGTTCTTCAAGCTCATGTGATGTGCAGGAATCATCTCGTGTACCTCCGCCTACTCCTCTACCTCAGACGTTACGCATCTCCAAGGATCACCCTGAGTCGAACATAATTGGAGATCCACAAGAAGGAGTTAGAACCCGGAGACAATTGGTTTGCGGATTTGCATGCTATGTATCTCAAATCGAACCAAGGAATGTTGATGAAGCTCTCCAAGATGATTATTGGATTAAAGCAATGCAGGAAGAGCTGCATCAATTCGAGCGAAACAAAGTCTGGGAACTGACAAAGCCTCCGAAGCAACACAATGTGATAGGTACCAAGTGGATCTTCAAGAACAAGAAAAACGAAGAAGGTACTATCATCCGGAACAAAGCAAGGTTAGTTGCTCAAGGCTATTCTCAAGTCGAAGGTATAGACTTTGATGAAACCTTCGCCCCAGTAGCTAGACTCGAGTCCATTCGTATACTGTTTGCTATTGCTTGTCATTTTAAAATCAAATTATTTCAAATGGACGTTAAGAGCGCCTTTTTAAATGGATTTTTAAATGAGGAAGTTTATGTAGCTCAACCGAAAGGTTTTGTGGATCATAAACTACCTAACCATGTTTTTCGACTGAAAAAGGCTCTTTACGGTCTGAAACAAGCACCGCGAGCATGGTACGAAAGGTTGACAAAGCACCTTTTGGAAAAGGGCTACACTCGAGGGGGAGCTGACAGGACTCTCTTTGTGAAGCATTATCAAAACAATTTCATAGTTGCTCAAATTTATGTTGATGACATTGTTTTTGGAGCAACAAGAGATAATGATGCTTCTAAATTCGCGGAGACCATGGAAAGCGAATTTGAGATGTCCATGATGGGCGAGTTGAATTACTTTCTTGGATTACAAGTTAAGCAGAACGATGAAGGAATTCACTTGTGTCAATCCAAGTATGCACTGGAGTTGGTCAAAAAGTTTGACCTTGAAAATTCGAAAGATTTTCCAACTCCAATGGGAACTAGCCATAAGGGACTTGGAAGTGAATCACAATGTGAGAATGTAGACGAGAAACTGTACCGGAGTATGATTGGAAGTCTACTATATCTCACGGCTAGTCGCCCGGATATATCCTTCAGTGTGGGGATTTGTGCGAGATATCAATCAGCACCGAAGGAGGTTCACCTGAAAGCGGTGAAACGGATCATCCGGTATATCAAAGGTACAATCAGTTTCGGAATTTGGTATCCCATGGGAACGACTTTGGATATTGTTGGATACTCAGATGCCGACTGGGCTGGTTCTGTGGATGACCGAAAAAGCACGAGTGGTGCATGCTTCTATCTAGGCCACTGTCTTGTTGCATGGCACAGTAAGAAACAGAACTGCATAGCACTCTCGACTGCCGAAGCGGAGTACATTTCTGCAGGAAGTTGCTCAACCCAATTGATTTGGATGAAGAGCGTGTTGAGTGATTTCCGAATTTCAACATCTTCGGTAACCATTTTATGTGACAACACTAGTGCCATTAACATTTCTAAAAACCCTGTGTTGCACTCTAGAACAAAACATATTGAACTTAGATATCATTTTCTTAGAGAGCTAGTTGAATCAAACATTCTTCAACTGTCATATATTTCAACTGAAGATCAATTAGCTGACATCTTGACAAAACCTTTGGATCAAAAACGTTTTATTCACTTGCGTAAAGCAATTGGCATGCTTTCCTTGAAATAACCTCTTTTGAAACTTTTGCTTAGATTAGGTTTTGTTTTTGTTCTTTGTATTTGTTTTGTTCTTTATCTATGTTTTGTACATAGCACACTAATTGAGCACATTTCATAATTGACTTTACTTGCACCTTGACATGCATTTAGAAATTTATTATGTCCTTGATGTCATAATATCTCAATGTTGCAATGATCATTTACGTTATTTAAACCATCTTCTAAGTGATCAAAGTCAATTTCTCTCTCAATGATCTCTTGGTATAGTCATTATCATATTTGATTGCTTAGTCGAGTATGAATTCGAGATCAATGGTTTGGTTGAATACCTTATATATTAAATAATTGATAGCCAATTGAGGGGGAGTCAATGAAATCTGAAATGCTCAAAAGATGTGGAAAGAGTTACATCCCAGTGAGGAGTGTGAAAACTACCACCACATGGAGAAAATGAAAGAAAAAGAAACTCCATGAATGAAAAGCAAACTTTTTGTTTTGAAAATTGTTGATGAAACTCATATTGAAATACTTGACTCAGTCGTATTTCATGGTTGGTATAAGGTGGGATTTTTAGTAAAAGATGCTCAAAGAGCCACTCCTTCAACAGATTGTCTAGATATATTATTTAACTTATCTGGGATTTCAAACATCTATTGATCTTGGTACTTCATTTTCTTTACTGAAATTGATGATTTGATAAAGACATTACACATAGGATCAAGATAGATGTAATTGAAGTTGTTCAACTTTAAGTGTTTTAACTTTCGTAAATCTTCGTTTCATTTTTGGATATTATTGATAGATTTTTCATAATCTATTTCTTGTTGTATGGAACGATGCTATTTGTTTAAAGTTGACATGATAAAATGCTTACATACTTTTTCTGGAGTTTATTGTATTTTTTTAACTTTTCTGGAGAAAAAGGTGTAGGCGATCCGGATCGTGGCAAAGTGATCCGGACCCCGAACGCAGGATTCTCTCCCTGCGTATAGCCGATCCGGATCGTGGCCAAGTGATCCGGATCCCGAATGCAGGATTTTCCCTGTATGTGGCCGATCCGGATCTCATTCACAACCGATCCGGATCGCGGCTAGGGCTTCTTATAGAAACCTTCAGATTCAAGATTTCTTTACCAAAATTTCTGATTTCCAAGCTTCTAGAGTTTCTCTTTCTAGATCTCTTGCTTCCTAGTGCTTCAAAACTCAAGCTTCTTCGGATTCAAGTAAGTTTTCATGATCAAAACTCGGTTTTTCACAGTTTTTAGGTTTTTTCATCAAACGCGAGCAGAAAAGATGGATTTTCTTCGTTTGTGAACGGTTTTTGATCAAACTTCTTTTGAAATAAGAACTCTGGATCTATTAGTTTTGCTTTTATGCTGGGTTTTTGCATGATTAACGAGTTTTTAGCCTTCGATTTCTAAAAATTCGGTTTTAGGGCATAAAAGAGGAATTTGTGTAAAACATGAAATTGATCTATTTTTAACATTCTTTTTGGAAAACTAATTTGATTCTTAGCTTCTCTATATGATTATGATTGTCTAGGTACAATGTGTTAAGATTTTTCAAAATTTGACAATTTTTCATATGTTCTTGAGTTGGTTTTCACAGGACACCTTCTTAGAACTCAAAGCACTAGGATCAATGACTTTCTCCTGGTTGGTACTGTTACTTATCTCGATGGTGCTCACTAGACCAACCAATAAGTTGAAGAGGGCTAAGAAAGTTCAAAGAAAAGGAGAGGTTGAAATTATCAGTGATACTGAACTTGAGAAAAACCCAGATGAAGTACACTGGGACATGTTAACGGATGACGATGATGATGACGAGTTTGTGCCTGCTGACTCGAAGCAAAAAGGAAAAGCACCAGTGAACTCTGGGAAGGCTCCTATGCCTGCCCCAACTATTTCTCTAAAACGTAAGCGGCTCGCTCGACGTTTTGGACGGAGAAAGGAGACCGATGTTGAACCACCAATAGCTCCGGACTCTCCGCCACGAGATGAAGAAGTGTTTGTTAACAATGACCGGCTTAGAGCATTTGCACATCGCGAGTGCATTGGCGAAAGACACGTGAACATTGAAGCTCTACGAAGTCACTCTCCTGAATTTGGTACTTTGATTGATGAAGCAAATCTCATTCAAGTATGTCGCTTCCCGGAAACTCTCGGATACTGCCTGCACCATGTGAGGACCTTCTATACCAACGCACGGCATCTTCGCGAATTTGAGAACGGTCCGATGGAATTCTATACGAATATCCAAGGAACGAGAATTAAAATCACCCCACAGTTGATTGGTGAGGTTTTGGGAATGGAAGCAAGCGGAAGAGGAGCTCACTATCTGAAAGGAGTGGATTTGACAAATACTTTATGGTGTAAAGTTATTGAGGGGATTTGTCTCGAGGGAACTCAATCAACGAACAAATCAGTTCGATCCAAAGAACTTCGTCTGGAATATCGCTTCCTGAACTTCATCACTTGCTACAATATACTTCCAAACATGCAGACGAAGGTTGTGAGATGGGAACGGTTGTTGTTCTTATATCTCATAGGACACCCGTCAGAAGCAAGGGCATTGAATGTCAACATACCATACATCATCTGGAACAGAATGACACGATATGTTGAGCATCCTCATCCTACCGAAAGAATTCCTTTTCCATTGATCATAATGAGGATCTTACAGAAATTTCAAGTTGACATCACCTCGGCGACGTATCATCAATGTTTGAACATGATAGACGAGTCCACAATTGTCAAATCTCTTCACAAGCTGCCTCATGTCACTCAAGCTTCTGCATTGGAAAGAAGCCTGACACGGATGCATCACCATCTCATCAAGCACCTGGCACAGATGATGAAGCATCATTGACTTCAATTTTCAAGTTGCAGCAACGACTATCCGTTCAGCAGGAACGAATGTTGAAGGAACAACAAAGGGTTGCGAATGAACTGGAGCTAACCACAGCAGCTCACATCACCATCACGAAGAAAATAAACTCAATGGACAAGCGGATGCGAAAGATTATGTCCAAGATTGGTTGCATGAGTTCAGACTTTTCAGATTCTGATAACTAACTTTGTCTTTTTGTGCAGGATTTATTTCTCGATAACTGAATTTGGATTAGTTTAGTTGATTCTTTTAGTCTAGTTTAACTCTCAGTTTGTGCATATTCTTAGGTTAATTCTCTTTTTGTGCATATTGTTAGAAACTTATGAACTTTTTGTTTACTCTCCTTACATATTGTAGCTCATGCTACATTTTTGGCTTTATTTGTGACAAAAAGGGGGAGAGAATGAGAGTGAGAGTTGAAGAGTTATGAACTCTGAACAATGACTGTGAATGAATCAAGGAATGAATCAAGGTAAGTATGAATCTCAACTCAACTTGGGTTTTCTTTTGTGGAATGTGACATGCTGATACTAACTATTTGACTAACTATTTGGGCATGTAATATGACTAACAAGTTGATGTTGGACTAACATACTTTGACATTTGGTTTTCAATTGCTTAGATGATATGTTGGTTTTAACTATGTTCTTTCACATATCTGATTCTTTCAAATGTCATGATGAGATCAAACTCTAATTCTGCATTTGGTTTTCAATGTTTCAATTCTTGAGGTATCTAACGATTTTGTTTGTCAAGAATGTTTTCTGTGTGCAGAAGTTACAGATGTCTAAGTCTAGAGTCTGTTCTAGGAGTTTGTCTCATGTTTTTATTTTTCATGGAACTCTTTTGTAAATTTTTGTTGTATGGTGATAGCAACAAAAATATCCTTTTTGAATTTTCTTTGTGGATCTGTGTTTTGTCACGAAACCGCCAAAGGGGGAGATTGTTACGGAATTTGAGTTGGCGCATTTCGTGAATAGTTCAAGTCTTGAAGATTGAAGATGAAGAAACTCTGGATCAACTACCTCAATCTCAAGAAAGAAGAATTCAAAAGGATCAGGTACGTTAAATTAAATAATTTGTGATGATCCGAATACTTCTTATAGTGTAGAAACACCCGGAAGAGGTTTTAACTGCATATTCATCAAAAACTGGACATGGGACATGTTCAGGATCCGGATCATGTCGTTTCGATCCGGATCCCGAAGGGTGCTCGTTCATACACTAGTTCAATCCGGATCATGGCATTTGATGATCCGGATCCCGAACATGAGTTTTACCTGTTGGCTTGAACGATCCGGATCGTGGAATCTCAATCCGGATCCCGAACACATTGTTCTGGTAAAACTGTATGAACGATCCGGATCGTAGATTATGATCCGGATCCCGAACAGGCGGTTTTCTGGAAATTGCTCTCTACGCGTAAGCGATCCGGATCGTGACTTGCGCAGTCCGGATCGTCGCCCGTAAAACTTTCCAGAAAAGTTTGTTTTTGATCCGAATATTCTTCCTAGGGTTTCTAACCTATAAATAGCCCTTCCTTTTCATTTCTAGGGCAATCCACATAGAGCCGTCATTTTCAAATATCATTTTATACGGCCTTAGATCCACATATAGAGAAGAACGGAAATCATTAGATCTATTTAATGGTTCTTCATCTATATTGATTAGTTTGATTCTAGGATTTTCATACTCATATCTTGAGTTGAATCAAACTAATGAATACTTAGATGGTATTTCCGATCTACTCTTGATCTAAGTATTCGGCGGATCATCACCACCCAAACAAACAACGATTTACCCCAAAATCGGCGCGTGGACTCGCGTGGCCTTGTGGATTCAAGGTGTTATCGCTCTCGTGGATTCGGAGCGAGGTGCGTTCGTGGATTCGAAGCGTACCATTGGGTGAAGACCGTGGATTCGGTCGGACGTCGTGGATTCGACGTTGGACGCTGTGGATTCAGCGTTGGCGGCGCAAATCGTGGATTCGAGAAGCGTTGCGGAGCGAGCGGAGAAGATCGACTAGGGGCGTATGGTAAAAGGTTGAGTCGTCTGTGAGTACGTTATATCACCTTGTACGTGTGTTAACTCTAGTGGATTTCGCCGTGTTATCGGTCCCGTGGTTTTTTACTCCGGTTTGGAGTTTTCCACGTAAAAATCTTGTGTGTTCTTTTATTTTTCCGCATTGGGTTTTATCGCACAAAGATTTTTGAGTGTTTATTGTTTACACCTATTCACCCCCCTCTAGGTGTTTTTTTCCCCTATTAGATCCTTATTAACCTAAACCCTACATTAGACATCTACTTTGTTTGTCACTGACGTTACCCACTCCGTGACAGGTACTGCTATTAGGTGCGTCAGCCGGGGTGACGGTGGGACTGCGTAGTGAGGACCGTAGTCGGACACTTGGTTATCTTGATTCTTTTGACTCCAACTCATTCCCTTATGCATGAATCTTTATTTTGCTTGTGGATGGCTTAGTTGTGAACTTGTATTAGCTCTGTGGATGAGGTGTAGGTTATAGTATGATACTTTTAGTAGTGTTCTTATGTGCGGCATGTTTTCATGATGAGTTAAAGGATTGCGAAAATGTTTTCTCAAAATGAAGTGCCGTGTGGGCACGGGTTTTCAACTCTGGGCTTTATCCTTTCCAAACAGTGATGCCGCTTAATTAACTTGCTATAATTGATGGTGAACGTCTACGGTATGGTTGTTGGTTGGGAATTGATGCATAATATTTGTGATTGAATGACATGTTGTAAATAAGACGCCGTGCATATGCAAAGGAGACTCTGTCCGTGGACAGAGTGAATTTGCGTATGTGGCGGTCTGGCACGCACCGGGGTTGAAGATTATGTTTCCTTATTAAAAAAAAAATAGACACGTTTTTCCGCTTCACATGACTCAAAAACCCCCGGGGGCGTGACAACTCGACTGTCCCAAAATTAGGCAATACTGGATGACTCCCTCTGGAGATGGTCCCTCGTTCTCCGTCCCTCCCGGAAGTGATCGCAGTTCCTCGGCCAATCCATCAAGCATGCACCATCGGTGCATCCAAAGTCGCTCGCCGAGAATATCCAAAATGATAAACATCTCGAAGCAGTCCCCTCTCAACATGATCAATCTCCTGAGTCTCATCCTGAGCGACATGGGGCACTCTACTCAACCGTCACAGCAACTCGCGAACACACACCTGAAGGGGTCAACTCCCCTGCTACAGGCATCTCAAATCCCTTTCCAGTTCCCGCTTAGCACTGTTGGAAGAAAGTCCTGGAACAGCAAAGCACGAAGCTCATTCCAAATCCTCAACTACTCTCCTGGTGGTCCAATAAGACGAACTCGACGCCACACTCTTTCGGCGTTCTTATCCAAAAGTGCGCAACTAAGTGCACCAGATGCTTTTCCTGGACGAATGAGTCCTCAAACGACTCTCTCAAAGCAGCAATCCAGTGCTCGGCCTTCCCAGGCCCCAAATTCTGCCCCGAAACCTAAAGGGGATGGAACTGGATGAAGTACACAACCGGTCAGCCACTCTCGCTGCTCCAGCACTACGCACAGTGCGATCTGGGTCGAAGTCGATGATGTCGCGGCCGGAGGTACTACTGGCGATACCATAGGAGGTGCTCTCTGTCCAAGCATGCGCATCACGCGCTCCATGTTCTCTTCCTGACGCCGCATCGCCTCAACCATCTGGGCCACCCAGGCCCGTAACTCACAGACCTCGCTCTGCTCTGTCCATTCAGCCTCCCGCTGATTGGGCTCCTCATCCAAGGCCAACACGCCCTCGCCGTCGTACGGCATCTCGGAAGCATCGAAGCCACTGCAACATAACAAACATTAGGACCAAAACTCTCTCGACCCAATCAAGCGAAAGTCTAAACATATTAACCTTTCTAAAGTATTATGTTGTCTGCAGCCAACATAATCAACTTTAGAGAAATAACATGTAAGATCACTCACCCCAATCCTCTGGGGGAGGTACAAACTCAATTAGGACTCTCGCTAAAATCACGTCTCTCACGACGGTCATCCTAATGTCCAACCAATAGCCTAGGGTCTCTAAGTCCTCAATGACCTATATTCCTAGGCTCTGATACCACCTAAATCTGTCACGCCCCGGGGTCGAAACTGTGACCCGGACTCGCTAACAGATCCGCCATCTGTACGGAAACTGCCGCACAGACGAAGCGTCTACCCTGCAAGTCAGATCTAGAACTAAAAATATGTATCAGAGCTGAAACTATAAATCAAAAGCTAAAGAAAGCTACACTGGAAATCTGAAATAAATAAATCTCCAATAATACATAATCCTCAATACAGGTCCCTCAAATGAATAATAACAAAATACAAGCCTCACCCTCTCAGTACAAATATCCAAATCTCTCTGTACAAAAGTGGAAACATAAAATACACCGGGTACATCTACCTCTGACCCATATGCTGGTAAGGAACTACTCGGGCACGTCCTCACCTCGATGAGCTGTCTCCGCGTCAGCTAAGCCGGAAAAGCAGCCTCAGAAAACCTGTCACCGCAGCGGGTGTGAGATCTACTACATAAGGTAGATCTCAGTGGGTACCGTCATCAACATCCACGGTATGCCCACTAAGTCCACTGGAGGCACCACAAATAGGTATGCAAAAAGATAATAGGAAAGCAGGAAAGGAACTATAGCTAATAACATGCTCAAGAAAACTCTACTCTGTCCCTGCTATGCATACACTCTCACTACTAATAAAATGCCTCTAGTACCATGCTCAAAGGAAATCTCATCTATGAACATGCTATGCAAACACTCTCTCAATATCACCCAATCTCGATGACTGCCTCATAGGGTCCAGTCAAGCCTGCGCCAAACCTACTGCCACCTCATCCACACTGGGACGGGACTTACGTAGGGCGTCCCACACGGACTATATCAAGCGAACTCTAGTGTATCAACTAGTCGCATCAACGCAGCCTCGTCAGGCTCGGTATCATCACACACACACCCGGGTGGTAGCTCGAGGGGAGCGACCCCACCGAACTCAAGTATCTCATCTGTATCACTGTCTCATAAGCGGCACATGCAGGCTATAGTCCACGATCAAACAGATCGGTATCTCAAAGCTCAAAGCACAACTCAGTCGGAAATAGAACCTCGACTCAATCAAGAATAGCCCAAACACTCTCACAGGTATGCCGGAGAACCCTCAACGACTCAATCTGATAATGCACGACCATGGCTGAGTCGGGAAACCTCCACGACTTGATCTGCCAGAACCCCAAGATCCTCAAAGCTAAGTGGGAGAACCACCTCCACCACTAAATCAGATACACATCCCATGATCTAGAATTAAACCCATCGATCGCCAACAAGGAAGAAGAACTCTCAAGACACTAGAACTCAACATACAATGCACTAAAAGTTCGCTCGGCCCTCTGGCACGAGCGGATATGCAATCTGAACCAACTCAACCCCTCAGGGTATTCACAATAAATTAAGACCATTTTTAAAATTCAGTTTTTCATTAAAACCAGTCCGACGATTTTTAAAACGGTTCAGATGTCCATCTAATACTGACTAACCATGCAATCTAGTGTCAAATCATGCCTAGATCATGCTAAAAATATTAGGGGCTCATAATTATTTTCCTATAATTTTCTAGGCAACTATCAGATTTATCAACATATAATAATTAAGCTAATATGATCAATATGCTTGCAGAAGCATTAGAGGGCATTCCATAAATCTCGAAGAAATTCGAACCCACCTGGAACGCTTTCCGCAGGCAAACGCTGAAGTCGGTGAAGCGCCGAACTCCCAACTGGAGAAACCTCGAAAATTGCTGCGAATTCGGAAAAATCTCCGAAAGTTTGAAAAAAAAAACCTTGAGTCCACACAAAAAATTCCGGCGCGCAACCGGCGCGCTCCACAGCCAACAAAAATACAAGTTCACTTAAATCCAATTTACATAAATCCACACCACACTCTCAAAGCCCTCCAATTAATTACTGCACACTAATAAATAGGGGCTCTCTTAACAAAATTACACAAGTCCACCTCACAAACTCCATGCTCACTTCACAATTAAATTACCAGCTCACATAATTAATTTACATAAATCCATTTGCACCCAACAGGTTCACATGACACACACTTCACACATTCACAGCACCATCTCACAAACTCCATGCTCACTTCACAGTTAAATTACCAGCTCACATAATTAATTTACATAAATCCATTTGCACCCAATAGGTTCACATGACACACACTTCACACATTCACAGCACCATCACAATTATTCAAATCCCCCTACTCTCTCTCAAGTTGCAACAGCACACTAATTCACAAATGCCCACATAATACTATTCACTTAATTCCATCTACAACATCAGCATATTAAAAAGCTTTCAAAAGCACACACTAATTCCACTATTAATTTATTCACAAAACCCATCCCAAATTAACATATACTCTCACACATTCAAAAAAACTGTAAGCTCCAAGTATCCCACAGTCCACTCAAAACACAAACCCAACATAAAACATCACATACAATACCTCCCCAACACACCCTGCTTCCAAAAACCTCCCACAGCACGAAACTCCATTTGCATATCAATTAGTAAAGTCCAAACATACAACTCCCAAAATTCACCCTTTCACACTACCAACTTGCACAATTAATTCAATTAACTTGAGGGTGATCCACGTGCCGCCACTGCCGGTCCGAAAAGCCCGCGCGGCACCAAGCTCGCCGCGTGCACTGAAGATACTGCACCAACACAGAGAGAGAAAGAGGAAACCAAAGTCAGCAAAGCTCTGCCACAATGCGCGCGTCCGTCGGCAAGGAGACAGCCCCGGACGTCGAAAACGTCCCGCGCCGCGCGAGGAATTTCCTGTGCACGCGTCGCTGCGCACCGGCCAGCCGCTGCCCGCAAGCTCCCGCGCTGGCCGTCTGCCGCGCGGCGCCCATGCGCTGCCGCGCGCGGCCCTGGCGCGTGCCGCGCGGCTGGCGCGGTGCCTCTGCAGCACAGCGCTGCGCGCGGCGCCCAGGCGCACTCGCGTGCAGCGCGCTGCTGCGCTGGCGCTGCGCGTGGCGCCAATGCGCGCCCGCGCAGCCGCGCACGCCGGCCGCGCGACCCTGCGCCCGCGCGGCCACCGCCTCCACCTCCCGAAGCCACCCCAACAGGGAAAATAAAAACAGCCTCAAACAAAAACCCAAGCTTCTTCTCTCAAACAACAACAAAAAAAAACTGCAAAGCACTACCTTGATTGGAGGTCGACGCGCGCGCTCCACACGCACCACACGGCCTCAAGGAGGAAGTCCAACCTCAACCACACTAAAAAAAAAAACTCTCTTTCCTCTTCCCTCTTACTTCTTCCTCCCTTTTTCTCTTTTCGTTCATTCCTCTGCTTTCACCCATTTACTCTGCTTCACAACTGGTGGGGATGATGACGTGGAGGCAAAATTAATTAGGGAATGCCTTGAAGGAGAGGTGGTAGTTGACTAAAACAATTAAATGCACCTGGCCTCATTTAATGCTCCAAAACAAATATCCCAACTCCCCATAATTGCAAACCCATTCTTTTCTTTCTTCTCTTTTTACTATCCAGACCAAAGCCAAATAAACCACTAATTAATTTAAATAATTTAATAACCATCAAAAGCCCCCCGTCAACTCACTTTTGCCCTCGGGGCCTCCGCACGGGTCCGAAACCTCCCGAACTCCGCTGTAAATTGAAAATACACATGTCCACAGCTTTTTCTCCTCAAAAAGCTCAACCGTGGAGTCGGTGTGCTCAATCAAAAAACCGGCTCCAAAACTGCCAGTTCCAACTCACTTTTCGCCTTCGGATCCTCCGCATCAGTCCGGAACCTCCCGAACCCCGCTGTAATAAGAAAGTACACCTGTTCCCAGTGTTCCTCAATTTTCTGCACTCCGCTGTGAAGTCGAGGCTTTCCCGGAACCAGCCCTCTAACGCGTACAATGCCCGAAAAACTCCTAAACTAGCTGGGGCTTCCGCGTTGATCCGAAACAACCCAAATTCATCTGTAACTATATTTGGGACACTCTCGTGACAATTTCCTCCGCTCCACGCCATCTTGCGAGGTCGGTGCACCGTCCGAAATTCCGGTATTCTACAACCGTTTACCCAACGGTTCCCAACACTGGCACAACACTAGCTACAGCTACCAGACTCCACTCGACCCCCTGGCACGAGTGTAACATGTATCCCACGCTAATCCGACTACTCGGCCCACTATCCAGGCGAGGAAACACTCTAAGTCCAGGAAAAAGTAACGTAAGAGGTGGAAACTAGAACATAAAAGAATCTAGCCCAAGTGAGAGTTTTCTAGCAGTCAGGTTGAATACATGCAATCATATGACAGGGTGCTAGTCAAAGTCCAATAACTCTATAAACATCAATAGAAGCACCTATTCTAGAATGCAAAATCTACAGCACTAGAATTAGAAGGAAGTCCGCAGACTTGGAGGAAAATCCAACCCACCTCGGTTTGCACCAATTGCTTGTAACACTTGCAATTGGGCTCCCGCAGAAACGTTCACTTTCAAAACAGAAAGCGCAACGGCGCCCGCCACACGCGAACGTACCCCCGAAAGTCCGGCGGTAAACTTGCGCGGCAAACGACACCCCCAACAACGGTCCCTGACAAGAATCAGGGCACAGAGTTCAAAGACAAAAACACCAAAAGCAAAATCTAAAAACTGTGCCGAAAAACACAACAAAACACGAGGCGACATCTACCTTATGCCGGTGCGCCGACAAATGGGTGCACACATGACCGCCCGGCTCTGTGGAACACCCCGAACGCGCTCCACGACATAAACGACGCGTTCCACGGCACAAATGGGTCCCCCGCGACATACACGGCGCACTCCACGACACTCCAAAAATGCCCCATGAATTTCCCTTGTGCTCCTAAAATTTTAGGACGAAGCAACGAGAAAAAAGGAAGGAAAGATAGGAGATTTCGGGCCTTAAATAGCCCGAAATCGGGCTAACTACAATGCATGGCCAACCCGCTGGCGCCCCCCTCCCCCGCGACAGCGCGCCTACGCTGCGCGAGGCGGGGCCGACGGGGCCCCGCCACATGGCGGCTCCACGCGGGCCAGCGCCCCGCATCAAACGCGGGGCGTCCTCGGGCGGCGCGCCCCAACGCGGGGCTGCCGCGTGGCGCAACCTATGCTCGCCCACGCTGCGCCCCGCATGCTCCGCCTCGGTCGCCGCACCTAATGAGGCGCGTCTGTTGGGTTTAGGTTAATAAGGATCTAATAGGGGAAAAAACACCTAGAGGGGGGTGAATAGGTGTAAACAATAAACACTCAAAAAATCATTGTGCGATAAAACCCAATGCGGAAAAATAAAAGAACACACAAGATTTTTACGTGGAAAAACTCCAAACCGGAGTAAAAAACCACGGGACCGATAACACGGCGAAATCCACTAGAATTAACACACGTACAAGGTGATATAACGTACTCACAGACGACTCAACCTTTTACCATACGCTCCTAGTAGATCTTCCCGCTCGCTCCACGACGCTTCTCGAATCCACGATCCGCGCCCAACGCTGAATCCACAGCGTCCAACGTCGAGTCCACGACGTCCAACCGAATCCACGGTCTTCACCCAATGGCACGCTTCGAATCCACGAACGCACCTCGCTCCGAATCCACGAGAGCGATAACACCTTGAATCCACAAGGCCACGCGAGTCCACGCGCCGATTTTGGGGTAAATCGTTGTTTGTTTGGGTGGTGATGATCCGCCGAATACTTAGATTAAGATAGATCGGAAATACCATCTAAGTATTCATTAGTTTGATTCTACTCAAAATGTGAGTATGAAAACCTAGAATCAAACTAATCAATATAGATGAAGAAACATAGAATAGATCTATTGATTTCCGTTCTTCTCTATATATGTGGATTTTCTTTTCGGCTATCTTTTCTCAATCACCGTTCTATTGCGGATGCCCTAGAAATGAAATGGTAGGGCTATTTATAGGTTAGAAACCCTAGGAAGAATATTCGGATCAAAAACAAACTTTTCTGGAAAGTTTTACCGACGGCGATCCGGATTGGAAGCCACGATCCGGATTGCAGAAGCACAAAAGACGGTTTCCAGAAAAATTGCTGTTCGGGATCCGGATCGAAAGCCACGATCCGGATCGTTCATACAGTTTTACCAAACAACATGTTCGGGATCCGGATTGCAATTCCTGATCCGGATCGAAGAAGCAAACAGGTAAAACTAGTGTTCGGGATCCGGATCAGAGATGCTGCGATCCGGATTGAACCAGTGTATGAACAAACACCTTTCGGGATCCGGATTGAAAGCCACGATCCGGATCCTGAACATGTCCCATGTCCAGTTTTTGATGAATAAGCAATTAAAACCTCTTCCAGGTGTTTCTACACTATAAGAAGTATTCGGATCATCAAAATTATTTAGTTAAACATACCTGATCCTTTTGAATTCTTCTTTCTTGAGATTGAGGTATACGATCCGAAGTTTCTTCATCTTCAATCTTCAAGACTTAACACATTCACGAAATACGCCAACTCAAATTCCGTAACAGCGTCCACGTGGCGGGTGCACGGGTTCGCTGCGCCCGGCGCACGCGCGGTGGGCCGTGGACCAGCCCACCCGCAAATTCAGCCCGTAAGCCCGAATTCGCCCGAAAATAGTCAATTTTGACTGTTTTCGCACGCTGAATCCGTTTTTGGCGTCCATTTGACGCACAACGCACTCAATACACCAAAAATAGGTGTTTCGCCGCCAACCACAAGATCAAGTCGCACGGAGATTCTGGGACACCACACTCCTCTACATGCATGATATAATCTAGAATCCGAACCTCTAACGCATGTGACAATGATCCTATCTCTAGTCCATGCAAAGATGCAAATGCTCTACTAAAGAAAAGTGCAATGTGCTGGTATCAAAAGTACTTAAACACGGATAGCAGAAATCAAAATAATACCTGCGATGACATGGTCTGCGCTGTGGCGTCCTCCCCTTGAGTCGCATAATCTCGTCCACTCGGTGCTGGCGGCCATCGTTCTATCTGCCTCCACGCGGTAACTCGATCAGCCATAATGTACGTCGAGGGAGGTCCAACCATCTGGAGGGGTACAGGCAGAGCTGAAACTGTCGATAGTGCCGGAGGCCCTGCTCGGGCACACTAACTGAAAATGTCTTGCTGACCGCAACGGTAGCACCGACCCTATCTCTGACACACTAAGCGGCGAGTGCGGTCCTCCACAAATGACACACCTGCCCTTACCCGCTGCTGAAGGGGCTACACTGGGGCGGCTGTCGACGCAGATTGCGGCAGACGGGCTCCATGTTGGGTTATAAGTAATTGGATCTAAATAGGGGAAAAAACACCTAGAGGGGGGTGAATAGGTGTAAACAATAAACACTCAAAAAATCATTGCGCAAATAAACCCAATGCGGAAAAATAAAAGAACACGCAAGATTTTTACGTGGAAAAACTCCAAACCGGAGTAAAAAACCACGGGACCGATAACACGGCGAAATCCACTAGAATTAACACACGTACAAGGTGATATAACGTACTCACAGACGACTCAACCTTTTACCATACGCTCCTAGTAGATCTTCTCCGCTCGCTCCACGACGCTTCTCGAATCCACGATCCGCGCCCAACGCTGAATCCACAGCGTCCAACGTCGAGTCCACGACGTCCGACCGAATCCACGGTCTTCACCCAGTAGCACGCTTCGAATCCACGAACGTAGTTGCACCTTGAATCCACAAGGCCACGCGAGTCCACGCGCCGATTTAGGGTAAATCGTTGTTTGTTTTGGGTGGTGATGATCCGCCGAATACTTAGATTAGAAATAGATCGGAAATACCATCTAAGTATTCATTGATTTGATTCTACTCAAAATGTGAGTATGGAAAACCTAGAATCAAATCAATCAATATAGATGAAGAAACATAGAATAAATCTATTGATTTCCTTTCTTCTCTATATGTGGATTTTTCTTTTCGGCTATCTTTTTTTATTTTGCGGATGCCCTAGAAAATGAATATAGGGTCTATTTATAGGTTAGAAACCATTGGAAGAAGATAAGGATCAAAAACTGCCTTTTCTGGAGATTTTACGACGGCGATCCGGATTGGAATTGGCGATCCGGATTGCAGAAGCAAGAAAGACGATTTCCAGAAAAATGCTAGTTCGGGATCCGGATCGTAGTCCCCGATCCGGATCGTTCATACAGTTTCACCAAACATCACGTTCGGGATCCGGATTGCAAATCCTGATCCGGATCGTGCAAGCAAAAGGTAAAACTAGTGTTCGGGATCCGGATCATGAAATGCTGCGATCCGGATTGAACCAGTGTATGAACAAACACCCTTCGGGATCCGGATTGCCGAGCACGATCCGGATCCTGAACATGTCCCATGTCCAGTTTTTGATGTTTATGCAATAAAACATTCTTCCAGGTGTTTCTACACTATAAGAAGTATTCGGATCACCAAAAATCTTTAGTTAAACATACCTGATCCTTTTGAATTCTTCTTTCTTGAGATTGAGGTATATGATCCAAAGTTCTTCATCTTCAATCTTCAAGACTTAATACTTTCACGAAATACGCCAACTCAAATTCCGTAACAATCTCCCCCTTTGGCGGTTTCGTGACAAAACACAAATCCACAAAAGAAAATTCAAAAAGATATTTTTGTTGCTATCACCATACAACAAAAATTTACAATGGAGATCCAAAAATTAAAAACATGAGATAAACTCCTAAAACAGACTCTAGACTTAGACATCTGTATCTCTGCACAAAGAAATCATTCTTGACAAACAAAATCGTTAGATACCTCAAGAATTGAAACATACAAAACCAAGTACAGAGATAGAGTTTATTCTCATCATGACATTTGAAGAATTCAGATATGTAAGAGAATCATAGTTAAAAACCAACATATCTTCTAAGCATTCAAAAACCAAATGTCACAAATGTTAGTCCAACATCAACTTGTTAGTCATATTACATGCCCAAATAGTTAGTCGAATAGTTAGTAGGGGCATGCAACAATCACAAATAAAAACCAAAGTTGAGTTGAGATCATACTTACCTTGATGTTTTCATATTCACACATCTTCGTCATTGTTCAATTCATTGTTCAAGTTCTCTCTAAACTCTCTCCCCCTTT
Organism: Tillandsia fasciculata; assembly: GCA_029168755.2. Taxonomy (NCBI): domain Eukaryota; kingdom Viridiplantae; phylum Streptophyta; class Magnoliopsida; order Poales; family Bromeliaceae; genus Tillandsia; species Tillandsia fasciculata. Next base: position 11,991,054 of record CM054951.1, read on the forward strand.
TTGTCACAAACAAAGCCAAAAACGTAGCAAAAGCTACAAAATGTAAGGAGAGTTAAAAAGTTCCATTAATATGCACAACCTGAGAACTAAACTACAAGTTAGAACAAAAACTAAGTCCTAAAAAAACTAAATGTTAAGAACCGAAGAACTGAGAACTGCAAGAGAGTAAAGTCATAGAAAAAGTGAACAGAAGGTGCTGCTTAGTCTGAAGAGTCTGAACTGGTACAGCTCAGCTTGCTCAAAATCCCTTTAAGCATTTTCGAAATATTTGAATACTTTTTCTTGATCTTCTTGTGCTGAGAGGAAATTTGCTGAAGTTCTTTCGATATTCTTTCTTGTTCAGCAGAGAGTCTTTGTTGTTCCTGGCGAACCGATTCCAAAACCTCTGTGTCTGTAGTCCGTGTCTTCGAGTGTGATGGATGCTGTGTAGATGCAGATGGTGCATCCAGTCCCTTAACCCATGGAGATTCAGTTTGTAGAATTCCAGAAAGTGAGCGTGCTCTGGTAAGAGGCCCACTATGCTGACTTTCACTTCTTTGGACATTCTTTCGTCTTGTATACTGCTTAGTTGTTGAGGCAGATTTCATAAGCCTTTTCCCTTTGACAGATTTCCTGTTTTCCTCATCAATTTTTCGTTGAACATCTTTGAAAAATTCGTCCCATTCCTCCTCATCATAGTCTGAGCTGTCCTCCCGGCTTCTTTCGTCTTGTCTTGAGTTGAATCATCCTGTTCCTTTTTAACAGATGTACTCGTGTGCACCATTGTGACCAGGAGAAGAATGAACCAGGAGAATGCCATTGACTCTAGTGCTTTGAGTTTAGAGAAAGTGTCCTGTGAAGACCAACTCAAGAACATGAAAAATCGTCAATTTTGAAAAATTTGAAAAATTGTACCCAAACAATCATAATCATGTAGAGAAGCTAAGAATCAAATTAGTTTTGCAAAAAGAATTTTAAAAATAGATCAATCCATGATTTTCAAAAATTCCTCTTTTATGCCCTAAAACAGAATTTTTAGAAATCGAAGCCTAAAAACTCGTTTATCTTGAGAAAACCCAGCATAAAAGCAAAACTAATCGACCCAGAGTTCTTATTTCAAAAGAAATTTGATCAAAAACCATTCACAAACGAAAAAGATCCATGATTTCAACTCACGTTTGATGAAAACATATAAAAACTGTGAAAAACCGAGATTTGATCAATAAAACTTACTTGGAATTGAAGAACTTTGAGTTTGGAAGCTCCAAGATGCAAGAAATCTAGAGAGAGAAACTCTAGAAGCTTGAGAACAAAAGATTAGGGTAAAAGAAATCAAATCTCTTTGTTCTTTAAAAACCCTAGCCGTGATCCGGATCGGATCGAGAATGTGATCCGGATCGGCTACCCGCAGGAAGAATCCTGCGTTCGGGATCCGGATCACTTACCCGATCCGGATCGGCTTCAACTTTTTCTCCAGAAAAATTTAGAAAAATTCCATAAAATCCAGAAAAAGTATGTAAGCACTTTACCATGTCAACTTTAAACAAAAATCATCGTTTCATACAACAAGAAATAGATTATACAAAATCTATCAAAAATACTCAAAAATGAAACGAAAATTTACGAAATTAAAACACTTAAAGTTGAACAACTTCAATTACATCTATCCTGATCTTATGTGTAATGCCTTTATCAAATCATCAATTTTGGTAAAGAAAATGAAATACCAAGATCAATAGATGTTTGAAATCCCAGATAAGTTAGATAATATATCTAGACAATCTGTTGAAGGAGTGGCTCTTTGAGCATCTTTTATCAAAAATCCCACCTTATACCAACCATGAAATACGACTGAGTCAAGTATTTCAATATGCATTTCATCAACATTTTTAAAACAAAAATTTGCTTTGCATTCATGGAGTATCTTTTTCTTTCTTTCATTTTCTCCATGTGGTGGTAGTTTTCACACTCCTCATTGGGATGTAACTCTTTCCACATCTTTTGAGCATTTTACATTTCATTGACTCCCCCTCAATTGGCTATCAATTATTTAATATATAAGGTATTCAACCAAAAATTGATCTCGCATTCATACTCGACTAAGCAATCAAATATGATAATGACTATACCAAGAGATCATTGAGAGAGAAATTGACTTTGATCACTTAAAAGATGGTTTAATTAACGTAAATGATCATTGCAACATTGAAATATTATGATATCAAAAGCATAATAAATTTCTAAATGCATAAAAGGATGCAATTAAAGTCAATTATGATTTATGCTCAATTAATGTCCTATGTACAAAACATAGATAGAGAACAAAACAAAAACAAAACCTAACCTAAGCAAAGGTTTCAAAAAGAGATTATTTCAAGGAAAGCATGCCAATTGCTTTACGCAAGTGAATAAAACGTTTTTGATCCAAAGGTTTTGTTAAGATATCAGCTAATTGATCCTCAGTTGAAATATATGACAGTTGAAGAATATTTGATTCAACTAGCTCTCTAAGAAAATGATATCTAAGTTCAATATGTTTTGTTCTAGAGTGCAACACAGGGTTTTTAGAAATGTTAATAGCACTAGTGTTGTCACATAAAATGGTTACCGAAGTTGCTGAAATCCGGAAATCGCTCAACACGCTTTTCATCCAAATCAATTGGGTTGAACAACTTCCTGCAGAAATGTACTCCGCTTCGGCAGTCGAGAGTGCTATGCAATTCTGCTTTTTACTGTGCCATGCAACAAGGCAATGGCCAAGATAGAAGCATGCACCACTCGTGCTTTTCCGGTCATCCACCGATCCAGCCCAATCGGCATCTGAGTATCCAACAATATCCAAACTTGTTCCCATAGGATACCAAATTCCGAAATTGATTGTACCTTTGATATATCGGATGATCCGTTTCACCGCTTTCAGGTGAACCTCCTTCGGTGCTGATTGATATCTCGCGCAAATCCCAACACTGAAGGATATATCCGGGCGACTAGCCGTGAGATATAGTAGACTTCCAATCATACTGCGATACAGTTTCTCGTCTACATTCTCACTATGTGATTCACTTCCAAGTCCCTTATGGCTAGTTCCCATTGGAGTCGGAAAATCCTTAGAATTTTCTAGATCAAACTTTTTGACCAACTCCATTGCATACTTGGATTGACACAAGTGAATACCTTCATCGTTTTGTTTAACTTGTAATCCAAGAAAATAAGTCAATTCGCCCATCATGGACATCTCAAATTCGCTTTCCATGGTCTCCGCGAATTTAGAAGCATCATTATCTCTTGTTGCGCCAAATACAATGTCATCGACATAGATTTGTGCAACAATGAAATTGTTTTGATAATGCTTCACAAAGAGAGTCCTGTCAGCTCCCCCTCGAGTGTAGCCCTTTTCCAAAAGGTGCTTTGTCAACCTTTCGTACCATGCTCGCGGTGCTTGTTTCAGACCGTAAAGAGCCTTTTTCAGACGAAAAACATGGTTAGGTAGTTTATGATCCACAAAACCTTTCGGTTGAGCCACATAAACTTCCTCATTTAAAAACCCATTTAAAAAGGCGCTCTTAACGTCCATTTGAAATAATTTGATTTTAAAATGACAAGCAATCGCAAATAAGATACGAATGGACTCGAGTCTAGCTACAGGGGCGAAAGTTTCATCAAAGTCTATACCTTCTACTTGAGAGTAGCCTTGAGCAACTAACCTTGCTTTGTTCCTGATGATAGTACCATCTTCATTTTTCTTGTTCTTGAAAATCCATTTGGTACCTATCACATTGTGTTGCTTCGGAGGCTTCGTTAATTCCCAGACTTTGTTTCGCTCAAATTGATGGAGCTCTTCCTGCATTGCTTTAATCCAGTAGTCATCTTGAAGAGCTTCATCGACATTCTTTGGTTCGATTTGAGATACATAGCATGCAAATCCGCAAACCAATTGTCTCCGTGTTCTAACTCCTTCTTGTGGATCTCCAATGATGTTCGATTCAGGGTGATCCTTGGAGATGCGTAACGTTTGAGGTAGAGGAGTAGTCGGAGGTACACGAGATGATTCCTGCACATCAGATAAGCTTGAAGAACCGTTAGATGCATCATTATTATCGAAAGAATTGTTAGAAGAAGATGCATTAGCAGGTGTATCATCATCAAGAGAGATATCGAGGGTAGATTTTTCAGATTCAAAGTGAAAAGCTTCATCTACCTTAACATTTATCGATTCTACGATCGTCTTAGATTCTAAGTTAAAAACTCGATATGCTCTACTGTTTGTAGAATAACCTAAGAAAATCCCTTCGTCACTTCGAGAGTCAAATTTTCCAAGATTTTCGCGATCACGTAAAATAAAACACCGACTCCCAAAGATACGAAAATATTTGATGTTAGGTTTTCTACAAAACCAAAGTTCATATGGTGTATTCAAAGTCCCCGGGCGCAAATACACTCGATTAATACATAGACAGCAGTGTTCACCGCTTCAGCCCAAAAATATAACGGTAAGTTCCGGCTATGAAGCATAACACGTGCCATCTCCTGTACGACCCTGTTTTTGCGCTCGACTACACCATTTTGTTGAGGTGTGTAAGGTGCGGAGAATTCATGTTTAATGCCGTTAGAAGTGCAAAAATCAATGAATTTGGAATTTATGAATTCCCCACCTCTATCACTTCTAACTCGAGTAATCTTATCATTCTTTTCAATCATAATACGATGGCAGATTTCGAGAAAAGAATCAAAAGTATCAGCTTTTTCTTTTAAAAATGCTACCCAAGTATATCTAGAAAAATCATCAACCAATAAGAAAATATACCATTTACCTCCCAAGGATGGTTGACGAGTTGGCCCCATTAAATCCATGTGCAAAAGTTCCAAAGGCCGTTTTGTACCTATGTGGTTCAAGTTCTTGTGTGCAGTCCTAGACTGTTTTCCCTTTTGGCAACCGCCACACACAATGTTTTGTTCAAAAGAAAGTTTAGGAACCCCCTTGACCACATCTTTGTTCGAAATTCTAGCAAGTTCCTTAAAGTTTATGTGACCTAGCCTTTCATGCCAAAGTGTTTCATTTTTCAAAGATGCTAGGTTACATTTTTCAGAAAATTTAGTAGGAACTACATAACAATTGTTTTCTGATCTAACCCCTTTTAAAAAGAAAGCATGGTTCTTGTCAGTTACAGTACATTTATCAGATGAAAAATTAACTGAATAACCATTGTCACAAAGTTGACTTATGCTTATGAGGTTAGTCTTAAGGCCATCAACAAATAACACATTTTCAGAACCGGGCCATCTGGAATAGCTACCGTTCCCTTTCCAACAATTTTGGAAGACCGACCATCTCCGAAAACAACAAGTCCGGATTTTCCAAAAATGTAAACGGTTTATACAGACAAAAGGAAATTAGTTCATAGAGAAAGAGAGATAAAAGCTCAGTTCCGGTATATACCAAAAATGCAGATTGCGTACCGGTACCAGAAAGCAAAAATCAAATAATTTCTTGAAACAAATCCAGATTTTGGAAATTTTCAAATACCGATTTGTATTCCATCAAGAAATCCATTTAAGTGCTTTGAAGAACAATGAATTCACATAGATGTCATTCAATCCAAATTTCTTTCATTAGAATAATTTAGAAAAATAAAAACCAGAAAGAGTATGTAAGCACTTTAGCGCATCAACTTTAAACAAAGTCATCGTTTCATGCAACAAGAAATAGATTATACCAAATCTATCAAAAATACTCAAAAATGAAACGAAAATTTATGAAAATTAAACTCTTAAAGTTGACCACTTTCAATTACATCTAACCTGATCTTATGAGTAATGCCTTTATCAAATCATCAATTTTGGTAAAGAAAATGAAATACAAAGATCAATAGATGTTTGAAATCTCCGATAAGTTAGATAATATATCTAGACAATCTGTTGAAGGAGTGGCTCTTGAGCATCTTTTATCAAAAATCCCACCTTATACCAACCATGAAATATGACTGAGTCAAGTATTTCAATATGCATTTCATCAACATTTTTAAAACAAAAATTGCTTTGCATACATGGGGTATCTTTTTCTTTCTTTCTTTTTTCTCCATGTGGTGGTAGTTTTCACACTCCTCATTGGGATGTAACTCTTTCCACATCTTTTGAGCATTTTACATTTCATTGACTCCCCCTCAATTGGCTATCAATTATTTAATATATAAGGTATTCAACCAAAGATTGATCTCGCATTCATACTCGACTAAGCAATCAAATATGATAATGACTATACCAAGAGATCATTGAGAGAGAAATTGACTTTGATCACTTAAAAGATGAATTAATTAACATAAATGATCATTGCAACATTGAAATATTATGATATCAAAAGCATAATAAATTTCTAAATGCGTAAAAGGATGCAATTAAAGTCAATTTAACCAATGCTCAATTAAACAACTCCTTTAAATGAAGTGTCTTCAAGATTATGAATATGGAGTCAAGTTGATAATCCAAGAAAAATTTAATTTGGAGTGAATGAACGTGAAGCCCTTTTTATTCAATGCACTTGTTCGTTAAAAACCCTTTTGTTCAAAAACAAAGTATAAAAACAAAGAGCATTGAAAAACATGTAATGCAGAGATTAAGAAAAATATGAAGGGAAAACCAATCAAAGCATTACACACAGTCATAAGCTATTTAGAACTTAAGACAAGGAAAGATATCACCTTTCCGAATCCAAAATCGCTGGATTTTGGGTTGTCTTGATTCGTTGTGCCCGGGGGTTGTAGCTTTGACTGTTGGTCCACCTTAGGTCTTTGCCTGCAATGATCCACTTGTATGATTGATGTTGTGGCTCGGACCTTTGGTGGGTTGAGTGAACTCCTTTGACTTGATGTGTCTTTTGAATCCGTTGAGTCCGCTCCGTAGATGAAGTTGCCGAAGAATTCTTCTTTCTCTTTTTCGGGCAATTCTTCACCAAATGTCCTTCAAGTCCACAAAGGTGACAAGTCCTTCCTTTCAATTTTATTGTGGAACTTGAAGCATGCACAGTTTGGTCCTTTTTAAATCCCAAACCAACCTTGCTTGTTTGACCTAATCCGGACATACAATAAGTTTCTTGGAACCGGTTGAAAGCCTTTGTATGTCGGATTTAAGTTGATGAACTTGCTTGGTCAAAGCTTGGTTGGTGACATGAATTTCTTCAAACTGCTTTTCAAGAAAACCAATCTTGTCCATATATGATTTAGCGTTTGTCTCCGATTGGTTTAGCTTTTCTTGGAGGATTTTATTGTTATCTAATAACCGTCCATGTTCCTCCTCGAGATCATGAAGTTTGATCTTTAAAGCTTGATTCTCGTCTTGAACTTCAAGTCGTTGCTTCCTCAACTTCTTGTTAAGCTTGGCCATCTTCTTTGATTCCGCAAGAAGTTGTTGGTATGCCTCAACGAGTTCTTCTTCGTCCGACTCCCCCTCACTTGATGACTCTCCTCCGGATGTTGATGTTTCATGCAAAATCAAAGGAATAGAGTCAGTGACTAAAGATGATAAGCACAAATTAGAAGAGGGAATTTGAGAGGCATGAAAAGCAACAATTTTTTCTTTTTCCTCTTCACTTGAGGTCGATTCATCGAAACTAGAATCGTCCCAAGTTTTGCTTGCAAAGCCTTCTTTTTGTATGATTTCTTAGAAGGACAATCCGTTGAAATATGGCCGTAGCCTTTGCATCGATAGCATCGGATTTCCCCTTCGAAATCATCTTTTTCTTTTTCTTTAGAAGGTTTTGCAACGCCTTTGAGTTTAGAGGATTTAGAACCCGATGATCCTTTAGATGGTTTCGTGGATGAAGATCCATCGGTTCGATTCTTCCAAAATTTCCGACGAAATTTCTTTGTGATCCGCGCCAATTGTTCTTCAAAATCGGCAAAAGAGATTTCATCGTCGGAACTCGATTCGTCATCTTCTTCCTTTGTTGATTTGAATGCAATACCTGTAAGCTTAGAAGAAGACTTGGAAGAATTTTGATTAGTAGGAAAAGTCATCTCATAAGTTTGCAAAGCACCTACTAATTCCTCTACACTCATCTCATCCGGATGACTAACGGTTTCAATGGCGGTAACCTTTGCCCTAAACCGTTCCGGAAGAGTCCGAAGTATCTTTCTTACAATTTTCGACTCCGGGATCTTTTCTCCTAAATTAGCACATGTATTAATTACATCTTGAAGTCTAGTGTAATAATCTGTAAACAATTCATGCTCTTCCATATGAATAGAGTCAAATTGACTTGTAAGCATCTGGAGCTTTTGAATTTTTACAAGATTAGTACCCTCATGTGTAATTTTGAGAATATCCCAAATTTCCTTCGCGGTTTCACACGCGGAAATTCTCGTAAACTCAGTCGAGGAAAGAGAATTAATAAAGCGTTCATACCTTTCCCATTGTAAGAAGATCTTTCGATTTCCTCTTTAGACCATCTAGAGCGAGGTTTTGGGGTAGTAGAATTTCCTACTTCCTCAACCGGATGCACCCAACCGTATTCCACGGTTTGCCATACCCGCTCATCAATAGAGATGAGAAAAGCTCTCATCCGCACTTTCCAATATGCATAATTGGTCCCATCAAAAAGAGGAGGTCTAAAAATATTACCACTTTCACCCATCATGATAGATAAACCTAAAACCCGCTCTGATACCAATTGTAGAGTTATTTAGGATCCACAAGGATCTAAATAGGTACTATCAAACACCTAGAGGGGGGTGAATAGGTGTAATATTATAAAAACCAATCTCAGTGCAAAAATAAAAACAATGCGGAAAATAAAAATCAACACACCGAGATTTACGTGGAAACTCCAATCCAGGAGAAAAACCACGGGACCAACACGCAATAACAATCCACTAAGAATAGAAGAATAACAAGGTGATTACCGACTCCACGGACTCAACCCCTCCTTCAACTTCTTCGGACCTTGCGCTGACCGGTTGGATGTCCACGCAATAACAATCCACTAAGAAAAGAAGAATAACAAGGTGATTACCGTCTCCACGGATTTAACCCCTCCTTCAACTTCTTCGGACCTTGCGCTCCACCGTTTGCACGTCCACTGCACACGTTCGAATCCACGAACGCCACTCGAATCCACGAGCACACGTTTCGAATCCACGAAACGCCTTCAACACACCGAATCCACGATGCCACGTCGAATCCACGACGCAAACTCAGCCGGTAAGAATATTGGCTTCGATGGTGATCCTTTGCTTAGATTATCAATGAAGATCCATGGGAAAAATCTCTAAGCAAAGATTAGATCAATTCGACAAAAGATATGTTCTTGAAAGAACCATCGAATTGACCTAAAAGAGGCTATAAAGAAGAACGATAAAAACCTAGCCTCTAGGGTTGCTCTCAAGTGTTTTATAAATTGATCGGCCGTGCTCCCACGTTTTTGAGAAACCCTAAATGTCTATTTATAGTTTAGAAACCTTTGGAAAGAGATAAGAATCAAAAACATACCTTATCTGGAAATTTTCAGGACGGCGATCCGGATCGGATTACTGCGATCCGGATCGTCGTAACGAGATTGACGATTCCAGAAATCCAAGGGTTCGGGATCCGGATCGCAAGGCCCGATCCGGATCGTTCATGAATTTCAGCAACATCCAATGTTCGGGATCCGGATCAGAATAGGCTTGGATCCGGATTGGATTTGCACATGAACTAATACCCTTCGGGATCCGGATTGGATCATCTGATCCGGATCCTGAACATGTCCCATGTCCAGTTTTTGATTTTTATGCAATTAAAAATTCATCCAAGTGTTTCTACACTATAAGAAAGTATTCGGATCACCAAAATTATTTAGTTAAACATACCTGATCCTTTTGAATACTTTCTTCTTGAGATTGATGTAACTGATCCACAATTCTTCATCTTCAATCTTCAAGACTCAAGACACTGAGTGTCAACTTGAGCTCTTGTTGAATCTTCTCTAAGTCTTTGATTGCTGATTGACAATTTGATCCCTTTAAGACTCCGACTCAACTCACTGACTTGACTCACGAAATATGCCAACACCAAAATGCCGTAACAATCTCCCCCTTTGGCAATTTCGTGACAAAACCCAAAAATACATAAAAACGCTCAAGTCACTCATCTTAAACCAAAAAATCGAAATTCAATGTCATCACCAAAACATTGATTTTCTTTGCGTGAAAGATCCAATAAATACAAAATTACATTTGAACCAAACAGTCCTAGAACATACTCTATGACTTAGGACTTGGAGTCTTAAAGTGATGTAATTCCTGCAAAACAAAACTCCAAACAAAATCAAACGTTAGTCGTTAGAAATTAAAATCCTACATTTGATTCGTCCTTTTGGTTCTTTTGTTTTTCGGCTCTTTCAATTTTTTCTTTATCTCCCCCTATCTTGAGCATCTAACATGTTCTCCATGTTCTCCATGTTCTTGAGCATCTATGTTCTCCCCCTTTGTGATACGATCATCATTTTCGTTCTCCCCATTTTTCATTTTCGTTTGTCCTCTCTTGATGATCTCATCTCCGTCATTTCTCTTCTCCCCCTTTTTGTCACAAATTGTCAAACAGTGAACATACTAGACAAAAGGAAATTAGTTCATAGAGAAAGAGAGATAAAAGCTCAGTTCCGGTATATAACAAAAATGCAGATTGCGTACCGGTACCAGAAAGCAAAAATCAAATAATTTCTTGAAACAAATCCAGATTTTGGAATCTTTTCAAATACCGATTTGTATTCCATCAAGAAATCATTTAAGTGCTTTTAAACAATGAATTCACATAGATGTCATTCAATCCAAATTTCTTTCATTAGAATAATTTAGAAAAATAAAAACCAGAAAGAGTATGTAAGCACTTTAGCGCATCAACTTTAAACAAAAGTCATCGTTTCATGCAACAAGAAATAGATTATACCAAATCTATCAAAAATACTCAAAAATGAAACGAAAATTTATGAAAATTAAAACTCTTAAAGTTGAACAACTTCAATTACATCTAACCTGATCTTATGCGTAATGCCTTTATCAAATCATCAATTTTGGTAAAGAAAATGAAATACCAAGATCAATAGATGTTTGAAATCCCAGATAAGTTAGATAATATATCTAGACAATCTGTTGAAGGAGTGGCTCTTTGAGCATCTTTTATCAAAAATCCCACCTTATACCAACCATGAAATATGACTGAGTCAAGTATTTCAATATGCATTTCATCAACATTTTTAAAACAAAAATTTGCTTTGCATACATGGGGTATCTTTTTTTTTCTTTTTTCCTCCATGTGGTGGTAGTTTTCACACTCCTCATTGGGATGTAACTCTTTCCACATCTTTTGAGCATTTTACTTTTCTTTGACTCCCCCTCAATTGGCTATCAATTATTTAATATATAAGGTATTCAACCAAAAATTGATCTCGCATTCATACTCGACTAAGCAATCAAATATGATAATGACTATACCAAGAGATCACTGAGAGAGAAATTGACTTTGATCACTTAAAAGATGAATTAATTAACATAAATGATCATTGCAACATTGAAATATTATGATATCAAAAGCATAATAAATTTCTAAATGCGTGAAAGGATGCAATTAAAGTCAATTTAACCAATGCTCAATTAAACAACTCCTCTAAATGAAGTGTCTTCAAGATTATGAATATGGAGTCAAGTTGATAATCCAAGTAAAATTAATTTGGAGTGAATGAACGTGAAGCCCTTTTTATTCAATGCACTTGTTCGTTAAAAACCCTTTTGTTCAAAAACAAAGTATAAAAACAAAGAGCATTGAAAAACATGTAATGCAAAGATTAAGAAAAATATGAAGGGAAAACCAATCAAAGCATTACATACAGTCATAAGCTATTTAGAACTTAAGACAAGGAAAGATATCACCTTTCCGAATCCAAAATCGCTGGATTTTGGGTTGTCTTGATTCGTTGTGCCCGGGGGTTGTCCGCTTTGACTGTTGATCCACCTTAGGTCTTTGCCTCGCAATGATCCACTTGTATGATTGATGTTGTGGCTCGGACCTTTGGTGGGTTGAGTGAACTCCTTTGACTTGATGTGTCTTTTGATTCCGTTGAGTCCGCTCCGTAGATGAAGTTGCCGAAGGATTTTTCTTTCTCTTTTTCGGGCAATTCTTCACCAAATGTCCTTCAAGTCCACATAGGTGACAAGTTCTTCCTTTCAATTTTATTGTGGAACTTGAAGCATGCACAGTTTGGTCCTTTTTAAATCCCAAACCAACCTTGCTTGTTTGACCTAATCCGGACATACAATCTAGTTTCTTGGAACCGGTTGAAAGCCTTTGTATGTCGGATTTGAGTTCATGAACTTGCTTGGTCAAAGCTTGGTTGGTGACATGAATTTCTTCAAACTGCTTTTCAAGAAAACCAATCTTGTCCATATATGATTTAGCGTTTGTCTCCGATTGGTTTAGCTTTTCTTGGAGGATTTTATTGTTATCCAATAACCGTCCTTGTTCCTCCTCGAGATCATGAAGTTTGATCTTTAAAGCTTGATTCTCGTCTTGAACTTCAAGTCGTTGCTTCCTCAACTTCTTGATAAGTTTGGCCATCTTCTTTGATTCCGCAAGAAGTTGTTGGTATGCCTCAACGAGTTCTTCTTCGTCCGACTCCCCCTCACTTGATGACTCTCCTCCGGATGTTGATGTTTCATGCAAAATCAAAGGAATAGAGTCAGTGACTAAAGATGATAAGCACAAATTAGAAGAGGGAATTTGAGAGGCATGAAAAGCAACAATTTTTCTTTTTCCTCTTCACTTGAGGTCGATTCATCGAAACTAGAATCGTCCCAAGTTTTTGCTTGCAAAGCCTTCTTTTTGTATGATTTCTTAGAAGGACAATCCGTTGAAATATGGCCGTAGCCTTTGCATCGATAACATCGGATTTCCCCTTCGAAATCATCTTTTTCTTTTTCTTTAGAAGGTTTTGCAACGCCTTTGAGTTTAGAGGATTTAGAACCCGATGATCCTTTAGATGGTTTCGTGGATGAAGATCCATCGGTTCGATTCTTCCAAAATTTCCGACGAAATTTCTTTGTGATCCGCGCCAATTGTTCTTCAAAATCGGCAAAAGAGATTTCATCGTCGGAACTCGATTCGTCATCTTCTTCCTTTGTTGATTTGAATGCAATACCTGTAAGCTTAGAAGAAGACTTGGAAGAATTTTGATTAGTAGGAAAAGTCATCTCATAAGTTTGTAAAGCACCTACTAATTCCTCTACACTCATCTCATCCGGATGACTAACGGTTTCAATGGCGGTAACCTTTGCCCTAAACCGTTCCGGAAGAGTCCGAAGAATCTTTCTTACAATTTTCGACTCCGGGATCTTTTCTCCTAAATTAGCACATGTATTAATTACATCTTGAAGTCTAGTGTAATAATCTGTAAACAATTCATGCTCTTCCATATGAATAGAGTCAAATTGACTTGTAAGCATCTGGAGCTTTTGAATTTTTACAAGATTAGTACCCTCATGTGTAATTTTGAGAATATCCCAAATTTCCTTCGCGGTTTCACACGCGGAAATTCTTGTAAACTCAGTCGAGGAAAGAGAATTAAATAAAGCGTTCATACCTTTCCCATTGTAAGAAGATCTTTCGATTTCCTCTTTAGACCATCTAGAGCGAGGTTTTGGGGTAGTAGAATTTCCTACTTCCTCAACCGGATGCACCCAACCGTATTCCACGGTTTGCCATACCCGCTCATCAATAGAGATGAGAAAAGCTCTCATCCGCACTTTCCAATATGCATAATTGGTCCCATCAAAAAGAGGAGGTCTAAAAATATTACCACTTTCACCCACATGATAGATAAACCTAAAACCCGCTCTGATACCAATTGTAGAGTTATTTAGGATCCACAAGGATCTAAATAGGTACTATCAAACACCTAGAGGGGGGTGAATAGGTGTAATATTATAAAAACCAATCTCAGTGCAAAAATAAAAAACAATGCGGAAAATAAAAATCAACACACCGAGATTTACGTGGAAACTCCAATCCAGGAGAAAAACCACGGGACCAACACGCAATAACAATCCACTAAGAATAGAAGAATAACAAGGTGATTACCGACTCCACGGACTCAACCCCTCCTTCAACTTCTTCGGACCTTGCGCTGACCGGTTGGATGTCCACGCAATAACAATCCACTAAGAAAAGAAGAATAACAAGGTGATTACCGTCTCCACGGATTTAACCCCTCCTTCAATTTCTTCGGACCTTGCGCTCCACCGTTTGCACGTCCACTGCACACGTTCGAATCCACGAACGCCACTCGAATCCACGAGCACACGTTTCGAATCCACGAAACGCCTTCAACACACCGAATCCACGATGCCACGTCGAATCCACGACGCAAACTCAGCCGGTAAGAATATTGGCTTCGATGGTGATCCTTTGCTTAGATTATCAATGAAGATCCATGGGAAAAATCTCTAAGCAAAGATTAGATCAATTCGACAAAAGATATGTTCTTGAAAGAACCATCGAATTGACCTAAAAGAGGCTATAAAGAAGAACGATAAAAACCTAGCCTCTAGGGTTGCTCTCAAGTGTTTTATAAATTGATCGGCCGTGCTCCCACGTTTTTGAGAAACCCTAAATGTCTATTTATAGTTTAGAAACCTTTGGAAAGAGATAAGAATCAAAAACATACCTTATCTGGAAATTTTCAGGACGGCGATCCGGATCGGATTACTGCGATCCGGATCGTCGTAACGAGATTGACGATTCCAGAAATCCAAGGGTTCGGGATCCGGATTGCAAGGCCCGATCCGGATCGTTCATGAATTTCAGCAACATCCAATGTTCGGGATCCGGATCGGAATAGGCTTGGATCCGGATTGGATTTGCACATGAACTAATACCCTTCGGGATCCGGATTGGATCATCTGATCCGGATCCTGAACATGTCCCATGTCCAGTTTTTGATTTTTATGCAATTAAAAATTCATCCAAGTGTTTCTACACTATAAGAAAGTATTCGGATCACCAAAATTATTTAGTTAAACATACCTGATCCTTTTGAATACTTTCTTCTTGAGATTGATGTAACTGATCCACAATTCTTCATCTTCAATCTTCAAGACTCAAGACACTGAGTGTCAACTTGAGCTCTTGTTGAATCTTCTCTAAGTCTTTGATTGCTGATTGACAATTTGATCCCTTTAAGACTCCGACTCAACTCACTGACTTGACTCACGAAATATGCCAACACCAAAAATGCCGTAAGGAAACATTGGTACAAGACAGGAAAAATTTCACCTTTGCGCACCCAAACCTTTTTGGAATGCGTCGGTAATGGTCGTGAAGTTCTCCTAGGTGAAGCGTCTTGTTGAAGAATTGCTGCTCCTTGATGAAGTCGTCTTGAGCGGTGAACTACCAAGGCTCTTTTCCTTCAATGTTTGCATTTGATTTCTGAGGAATCACCTTTTGGTAGTCATTGCAAGAGGTGCTTGAGGTGTGCGTTTGGCTCCCGTCTTGCAATTTCTCCTTATGTGCCCTGAAATGCCACAACGAAAACATACCTTAGTTCTTGACGATCCCGAGGAGGATGAAGTAGGCTTGTTGTCGTTGCTTGTCGTGAATTCCGGTGTCGGAGGAGGAGATACCGACTGAGGCACAAAAACTGTCCCACTCGAACTTGGAATGTCTCCAGTTTGAGTGTATCCGAGGCCGAACTTATTTGTTTGACCAAGACCAAGAAGCCTGTCCAACTTACTCCTTCCAGAAGAAAATCTCTTTAAGTCATCCTTTAGTTGGAGAATGGTCTCCGTCATTTCCAATTTTTCCTGTCGAGCCTCGCCGTAGAGCTTCAAGAAGTAATTCGCTTTGTTCACCATTCCATATGTTCTTCTCGAAAGCTCATTGGACTCTTGAAGGGAAACATTTGCTTTAACTAGATTATCCCTTTCCACTTCAAGATCGTTTGAGAGAGAAGTTACCCTTTTTACTTCTTCTTCGAGATCCTGCAATCTCCCTTTCAACCCCTTGTTTTGCTTTGCCAGTTTCTTTGAATCCCTCAAAAGCTTATGGTAGGCAAGAGCAAAATCTTCACCTTCAGAATTCTCGATTCATCGTCCGTTGCAATCTTTTCAACATGGGAGGAGTTGGACAAGGAATCGGATGTACTTGCCATTAAGCACATGAAGGGTGAAGATGTAGTGGACGCGTGGAAAGCTGTCGCGTTGTCTTCTTCATCACTTGAGGATGACTCATTTGACGTGGAGTTGTCATCCCAAGTAACGACTTGCATCGCTTTCTTCTTTGCCGGATTCTTGTTGGGACACTCCGTTGCAATGTGGCCGTAGCCTCGACATTTGAAGCACTGAACTTGTCCCTCTGAACTTTTCTTATCCTTTGAGAAGTTCTCTTGCTTTCTTGACTTGTAGCTTGAAGAACCCTTGCCTTTCTTCGACTTTCCGAAGGATGGAGTTTTGCTTGAATTACCCCTTCGAAAGTTGCGGCGAAACTTCCTTGTCAAGAGAGCGAGCTGCTTCTCAAAGTCCTCCATAGATAGGTTCTCGTCGTCGTCCGAGGAGGATGAATCCGCGTCTTCTTCTTTAGTTGATTTCAATGCGTAACCTGAAGACTTAGAAGAGGATGCCTTTCCAGAAGAATAGTTAGTAGGAAATGTCATTTCATAAGTTTGTAAAGCACCAACTAATTCTTCTACACGCATTTCGTCCGGGTGTTTAATTGTTTCAATGGCTGCGACCTTCGGGCGAAATCGTTCAGGAAGAGTTCTTAGAATTTTTCTTACAACTTTAAATTCTGGAATCTTCTCTCCCAAGTTAGCACATGAGTTTACGATGTCTTGCAATCGTGTGTAATAGTCAGTGAAAGATTCATTCTCTGCCATAGAGATAGAGTCAAACTTGCTCGTAAGCATTTGCAGTTTCTGAATCTTCACAAGGTTAGTTCCCTCATGCGTAACTTGAAGAACATCCCAGATTTCTTTCGCAGTCTCACATGCCGAGACGCGAGAGAACTCAGTTTGTGACAAAGCATTAAATAGAGCATTAATTCCTTTGCCATTGTAAGAAGATGAATCTATCTCTTCCTTGGTCCATTTCGACCTAGGTTTTAAGGTGCGAACATCATCTAATAATTTCAGTTGGATTAGACCATCCTAATTCAATTGATTGCCACACCCTTTCGTCGATGGAAATTAAAAAGGCTTTCATCCGTACTTTCCAGTACGCATAATTTGTTCCATCAAAGAAAGGGGGTCGATTGATGTTTCCACCTTCAACCATTGTTTACAACCCTATTCCCGCTCTGATACCACTTGTTGGGTTATAAGTAATGGATCTAAATAGGGGAAAAAACACCTAGAGGGGGGTGAATAGGTGTAAACAATAAACACTCAAAAAATCATTGCGCAATAAAACCCAATGCGGAAAAATAAAAGAACACGCAAGATTTTTACGTGGAAAAACTCCAAACCGGAGTAAAAAACCACGGGACCGATAACACGGCGAAATCCACTAGAATTAACACACGTACAAGGTGATATAACGTACTCACAGACGACTCAACCTTTTACCATACGCTCCTAGTAGATCTTCTCCGCTCGCTCCACGACGCTTCTCGAATCCACGATCCGCGCCCAACGCTGAATCCACAGCGTCCAACGTCGAGTCCACGACGTCCGACCGAATCCACGGTCTTCACCCAGTAGCACGCTTCGAATCCACGAACGTACCTCGCTCCGAATCCACGAGAGCGGTTGCACCTTGAATCCACAAGGCCACGCGAGTCCACGCGCCGATTTGGGGTAAATCGTTGTTTGTTTTGGGTGGTGATGATCCGCCGAATACTTAGATTAAAATAGATCGGAAATACCATCTAAGTATTCATTGATTTGATTCTACTCAAAATGTGAGTATGGAAAACCTAGAATCAAATCAATCAATATAGATGAAGAAACATAGAATAAATCTATTGATTTCCTTTCTTCTCTATATGTGGATTTTTCCTTTTCGGCTATATTTTTTTTATTTTGCGGATGCCCTAGAAATGAATATAGGGTCTATTTATAGGTTAGAAACCATTGGAAGAAGATAAGGATCAAAAACAGCCTTTTCTGGAAATTTTACGACGGCGATCCGGATTGGATTGGCGATCCGGATCGCAGAGCAGAAAGACGATTTCCAGAAAAATGCTGTTCGGGATCCGGATCGTAGTCCCCGATCCGGATCGTTCATACAGTTTCACCAAACATCACGTTCGGGATCCGGATTGCAAATCCTGATCCGGATCGTTCAAGAAAGGTAAAACTAGTGTTCGGGATCCGGATCATGAAATGCTGCGATCCGGATTGAACCAGTGTATGAACGAACACCCTTCGGGATCCGGATTGCCGAGCACGATCCGGATCCTGAACATGTCCCATGTCCAGTTTTTGATGTTTATGCAATAAAACATTCTTCCAGGTGTTTCTACACTACAAGAAGTATTCGGATCACCAAAAATCTTTAGTTAAACATACCTGATCCTTTTGAATTCTTCTTTCTTGAGATTGAGGTATATGATCCAAAGTTCTTTCATCTTCAATCTTCAAGACTTAATACTTTCACGAAATACGCCAACTCAAATTCCGTAACAATCCACCAGACCCGCCGGCGGTTTCGAGACCCACTACCCTGATGACGAAATCATGGGGGTTTTTGCCGCCTATGACGGCTAGTCTGTCCTCCGTCGTCTTGGCAAGGCCTTCATACCGGACCCTCTTTCCTGAGGCAAGGGTCCCCTCTCACTATCAACTCACTACACTGCTACCGGCCACGCTCCCTACATATAAGTCCTGGAAGCCGTGAACAGCTCCACTAGCAGTCGACACGGAAGGGTCTACAGGCACTGTTGATGCTCCCAACCGGGGTGATAATCTACAAAGGATTAAGATACCGGGCAAAACCACAGTCGATGCTAACACCTTGCTGTACTCGCTGTGCTCCATCAGGAGCATATAATGATCCATGCTCTCCTCCTGGCGTCGGATCGCCTCCGATAACTGTGCGACCGTGGTCCGCACTCCTAGACCTCACTCCGCCAACCTTTCCCTGGCTCTCCCCACTCAGACTCATCGTAAGAGGTATATGTGAACGCGTCCCGTATCTTGCGTCAAGGGGCATCGATCCGCCTGCCAAAGGGAGAAGATCAAAACACAATAAACACCTCCGCCAATCCATGAAAGCTAAGGCATGTCCCTCTTTGTCCTGTCGTACCTATGTTGTTCTGCACCAACATAGCTGCTTACCGGGTTAAGACATGTGAATCACTCATCCCATCCCTTGGGAGAGTTATAAAACTCATCAGAACTCTTACGTACACATCACAACTCTTACTAAGTCATCCTAAGGTACAACCCAAAGGCCTAGGGTTTCTAAGTCCACATGACAAACATCTTAGGCTCT
>CM054951.1:12010580-12126372 GCA_029168755.2 Tillandsia fasciculata
TAACCCTCAAGAGAATGCAGGAATCACCAAAAACAATATGCAAGTCAATGCTTCGAAATGTTGAACCATGCAAATCAAGCACGGGATTAGTTCCAACTTATTTCCAGACTAAAACTGACTTGTAAGAGGAGCAGCAATGATAATTGTTGCTTAAATATTACCAACAGGACATCTGAATGACTCCCGAATATCTCCTTTAATGGCAATATAATGAAATACAAACTACAGTTTTCAGACACTAGATAATAGTTATAAATTTATCAGCATGTTTCAAGAACTTGCAAATTTAAAATGCCAAGAGAACCTTTATTTTACAATGAGTCATATGGAATAGCTCTTTATTTTTCTCATTAAAGCAGCTTTTATAGAAGCAAGCAATATTATTCAGAATCTTCTGATTCGTAGTCCTGAACTGATAACATAGATCAAATGGCATTAGATGATCATTTTTCTGTTTTTCGATGCATGGATAGACGGAGTGCTTATATCAATAGTAGCACTTCTGCCAGATAATCCAATTGAGGTAGTGATTCAGCATATAAAATATCTTTGCATTTTGCGACAAGAAATAAATGAAACAAGCTTCTAGCACGTAAGCAACATTTTTGTTGCTTTACAATCCTGAAAGAAAAAAAAAAAAAAAAAAAACACTACTCCAACGTCATATATATAAACCAATATGCAATGCCAGATCAACTAGCTGATGGGTTGGGCCACTATTTATAAATAGACAGTGAGTGAACTATCCAAAAGGGGTTTTTTTCTTCAATCTATCTGAGTTTATTTGATTATCATTTCATTTATAAAAAATGTTTCTATGTTTAAATGTTCTAATCATAAAGAAATACAGGGATAGAAATGAGAGTTAAATCATACATATGGTCCACTTATCATGGAAATTAAAATTTCAGGAACTTCTCCCTACAAATTGCTCTCATCTCAAAAATAACAAAAAGGAAAAAAATCCCAGCTTCCCCCTAACCCTTACAAATTAGTCGAGCTTTCGAGTAACAAGAAGAAAAGAAATAAATAAGAAAGGTTTGCACTAATCTCAAACAAATTCAGATGGGGTCAAAATATATGTTAACAGATAGATATAAATTATACAGAGAGCTGTCAAGGCCTTGACACAGAGTCACACTATGAGGATTTTGAGCCCAACCGAAGCATAAATTTCATAGGGACGCTTGTAATAAAAAATTGCCAGAGATAGGCTCCTCTTTTGAGATTGAGACGTAGTTTAGATAAAAAATTTAGAACTTGGACTCAAATCTAAGGTCTAAATCTGAATTATAAGTGAAACTTGAGCCAAGCTAAATCCCTATAGAAACTTTGCTAATTTTAAAGGATAAGTTACACTCAATGTATATATCACATTCATTAAAGCAATATAGTCAACAAACAAATTCACCGACAGGTCTGATGTCGAAACGTCTGTAGCCAATGCAAACAAGAGCTCGATCCGGAGAAATACAAATCAGATCTCGGCAACAAACTAATGCCTCATACAAAGCTTAAATACATAGCGTAAAAAAAAAATAACCTACCAGATCTGGAGAAATACAAATCAGATCTCGACGAATCTCGTTAATAATTTGCGAAATTGAGGAGAGAGATCGAACCTTTTGAATGGTCGGTGAATCGAAATAATGAAAATCGAATCCGAGAGAGAGAGGCCCGCGGGAGCCGGAGCGCGGAACTCTAACCCTAGATCGTCGGAGGAGGAGGTGGGGGGATCCGAGCTCGGGAAGGGGGAGGAGGGAGATAGGGGGGAGAGCTCGGAGAGCTGTAGCTAGTGTTCGCGGGGGTTCGCGCGAGCTCGATCGAGCTCGCGCGGGAGAGAAGAGGGAGGGGGGGGGGGGGGGGGGGGGGGGTGGTTTTGGGAGGGTCGGGTTGGGTGGGTTGGGGTTAGGATTAGATTTAAAATTTAAATTATAATTTGAAAATTAAATATATATTTTAATTTTTAACATTTAAAATTTAAAATTTTTAAAATTTTTAATTTGATTTTTATAAAAAATTTGATTTTAAAAATTAAAATCACTTTTTAAATATTTTATTGAGCCAAAAATTAAATTTTTTTTTTACTCAAAATTATTTTTCAAAACATAGCCAAATACGAACATATTTAACATAAAGTTATTAGTATGTAAAAAAAATAAAATTAAAATAATTACCACTAAATATAATTAGATATTATTTAATAGCGGTCATTTTATAATTGCCGCTATTAAATTGCCACAATAAGTTTATTTTGTTGTACTGGCGCGATGAGATCGGCGCTCAAAGCGGTGTTTGCTGTTATACGGAATTCAAAATTTGGATTGACGTGCACGTCATTTCCAAATAATATAGATTATTATGGATTTGAATTATTTCTTTGGTAAAAAAAATAATGGAGACCACCTCCTCTATAAATTTTTGAGCAATGAAATGCTCCTAAACTTTATTTGTTTTAAAATATATTTTTAGTATATCTCAAACACAATATATATATATATATATATATATATATATATATATATATATATATATATATATATATATATATATATATATATATATATATTAAAATAAAATAAATTTTACTAGTTATTTTTAAATAACTAGTAAATAAATTTTATCGTAAAATAAATAGAATATATATTATATATTTAATTTTGGATGTATGGATATATTTAATTTTGAATATATATTAAATTTTTGAGCAATGAAATGCTCCTAAACTTTATTTATTTTAAAAAATATTTTTAGTATATCTCAAATACAATATTATATATATATATATATATATATATATATATATATATATATATATATATATATATATATATATATATATATATATATATATATATATATATATATATTATATATATTATATTATATTTTATTTATTTTAGAATAAAATAAATTTTATTAGTTATTTTTAAATAACTAGTAAATAAAATTTTATCGTAAATAAATAGAATGTATATTATATATTTAATTTTGGATGTATGGATATATTTAATTTTGAATATATATTAAATTTTTGAGCAATGCAATGCTCCTAAACTTTATTTATTTTAAAAAATACTTTTAGTATATCTCAAATACAATATATATATATATATATATATATATTATATATATATATATATATATATATATATATTATTTTATTATTTTAGAATAAAATAAATTTTATTAGTTATTTTTAATAACTAGTAAATAAATTTTTATCGTAAAATAAATAGAATGTATATTATATATTTAATTTTGGATGTATGGATATCATTGCTGGTTTGTTTTATAAAAACTAAAATTTTATTTTTTTAATTAGTTTAACTTAAAAAATTTTAAATTTAATTGTACTATTAGTTATAGTTATTATTTATTAATATTAATTGTTTAAATTATATTTCTTAAAAAGTAATAAAAAATATTAAATTTCGTCATGTTATCGATAAATTTAATAAATTGTTAATTTAGTTGGTAAAAATTGCTCTATAATAAAAAAAAATAAAAGTTGAGAAATCTATGTATTAAGTAAGGGTGATAAATTTTTTTAGTAGATATAAATTCATCGAGATTTGACCCCAATAAGATAGAAATAAAAATAATTTTGTTCATATGAAAATGAGTATGAAAATAATGAATTTTTATCCTTCAAAAAAGTTATAACTATTTTATAGTTTTTAATTAATTTAATCAAATATTTTAAATTTATTTAAATTTGTATATAATATATTAGTTAAATAATATATGATTAATATATATTTATTTAGTAATTTGATGTGTCTAGTTTAATAATAATATGATGATTAAAAAGTAAACTTAATAACTAAAAAAAAAAATTAAATTGATTTGAATTAAAATTAAGTTAAATTAAATTTTAGATAAAAAATACTTTAGTATATTTTTTAAAGATCCGCAGAGTGTTTGGGATGAATTTTTTATTGACGAGATCGAAATGGTAGCAGAGTAAAAATAAAGATTAAAATAATCAGCGTTCTATTTTGTTACCATTTCTGAAGAAAAAAAAAATATTAAATAGTAAATTTAAAAATTTGTTGTAATTAGAAAGATCTAATAAATATAATCTAAATTACACTATATTACTATATTACTTGCGAACTACTAACTAATCTAATTTATTTATTTATTTAATTTAATAAAATTATTTAATAATGTGATAACATCCTCAATTATTTTTTATAAAAATTACTTTATTCGGGTCTCAGTCCAAAAAAAACAGTTGCAGGGCAATTCGAAACATATAGGTACCGTTTGGTTCGGGGATAAGAAAAATTTTGTTATACCGGGGATAGGTATAGATTATGGTATTAGCAGGAATTAGTGTAAATTTGCGTTTGGTTGGGTTTATGAGTTATACCGGGTTTAAAGAAAAATTGTGTTTGGTAATTTATATAGGAATAAGAATAATAAGATGAATAAGAAAAAATTGCGTTTGGTTGAGTATAGAGGAATAAGAAGAATTGAGAGGGGATAATTATGTGTTTTGACTATTTTGCCCTTTAAAATAAAGTTTAAATGGGAGTAAAAATTTTAATTTTTAAATTTATATAAATTTTAAAAAATACATAATAAAAATTAAAGTTTAAATGGGAGTAAAAATTTTAAATGAGAGTAAATAAAAATTAATTTTTAAATTTTAAGTGGGAGTAAAAATTTTAATTTTTAAATTTATATAAATTTTAAAAAATTTATAAAATAATTGTATAAATTTTATAAATTTTAAATTAATAATTTTTTTTTTCAAAAATGAAATAAATAAAATTTTTAGATTTATTAAAAAATAAGTTAAAAAATAATATTTATTAAATAAAAATTTTAAATTTTAAAATTTATAAATTTAAATATCTTTTAAAAAATTCTAAGTTAAAAAAATAAAAAAACTAATTTTTATTATTAGTGTATGGAAAAGAAAGGAAAAAAAAAAAAGAAAAAAGAAAAAAAAAAGTGCCGTGGAGAGAGAGAGAGAGGAGGTGCAGAGAGAGAGAGAAAAATTTAAAATTTTTAAAATTTAGAAATTTAAATTTTTAAATTTTAAATTTTAAAATTAAAATTTTAATTTTAAATTTTAAATTTTAAATTTAAATTTAAAATTTTAAATTTAAATTTTAAAATTTTTAATTTTAAAATTTTAAATTTTTAAAATTTAAAAATTCTAATTTAAAAAAATAAAAAAACTAATTTTTATTATTAGTGTATGGAAAAGAAATAAAAAAAAAAGAAAAAAGAAAAAAAAAAGCATGGAGAGAGAGAGAGGCCTTGATCCCCGTGCAAGAATTGGATTCTTGCCAATTCCGGCGAATTCCATGTGGGGGTGGGAATTCGGATTCCCACCCCCATCCTCCCAATTCCGGAAAAGCAGGAATCCCGGATTCCTGCTTTTCCGGTTCTCGTTTGGGTATGGAAACGGGGATAAGGGAGTTATTCCCCCCTTATCCCCGTTAAGGGGATTTACATACATACTTTTTAATATATAGATAATATTATTTGTACGAGTTAAATAAAATATACATTTTACATTTTATTTGGAATGAAATAAATTTTATTAATCAAATTTATATAATTTTTTTTTTATAAAATATATATCATACTAGAATAGTGATTTGCGCGATACAGCGGATAAACACTATTAAAATAAAATTTTCAAGTGATTATGTTTTGTAACTTGTAACAAATAATTATTATTTTATAGATAAAATTATTATTTACTCACAAACGAAACTAAAAATAAAAAAAAATAAAAAACTGTATAAACAATAATCTCACTGGATAAATAAATTAAATTATTTTTGTGACATCAATTATAAAAAAATTAATATTATCTCATCTATAATATAATAGGAAGAAAAATTTAATTTTAGTGTAAGTAAAAATATTTTAAAATTTAATAAAAAAAATTTTGATTTGGAAATAAAAATATATATATTTAAATGAAAGTAGAAAATTCAATTAAACTCGACTTGTTTATATATATATATATATATAGATTTTTAAAAATCTTTCAACTTCTCTATTTGATTAATTCACTCATAATATTTATAGAAAAACTAAAAGACAATCTAGATATACTAAAAGACACACATTATTCTACAAGACACATATTATTCCAAATTATCATAATTTATTTTTTAATAAAATAATAAAATGTATAGAAAAATTAAAAGACACACTAATAATTATTATTAAATAATTATATATTTTATTTACTATTAGATGAGTTGAATTGTTTTGTTGTAAGAAAAAAAATTTAACTAAAATATGATTCGATTAAAAATTTATTGTTAAATATGAAAGAAATTTTAATTAAAATATGGTTTGAATCAAAAATTATTATCAAATGAGAAAGTATAATAAATATATTATTGGGATTGAAATTAAAGGAGAAAAAACACGTGGCAAACAAACATGAAAAAACATAAAAATTAATAAAAATTAATAATAATAATTAATATTAATAATAAATAATAAATATATAAAAAAATATTTTTTATAAATAATAAAAATATAATTAAATATTAATAATTTTACTGTTTTTAAAATAAGAAAGTACATCCGGGAGTTTAGTCATAAAAATTCGGATATAAAAAATATTACACATACACTCCAAATGGGACGTACATTTTATATTCACTTTATTTTGAAATGAGATAAATTTTACTCGTCGTATCGATACGACGAATAAATAAATATTCATTCCAGAATAGAATGTATATAAAATGTACATTTTATTTAACGTGTATATCTAGCATGGGTATGAATAGATATAATTGTAGATATATCCCATTTAAAATGTATGAGTTAGATTGCTCAAAAGATATCCCTAATTAATCCTTTTTTCCCTCCACACACACGCACACTCTTTTTCACTCTCAACGACAATGTCGAACACCGCTCTATCCCTCTCCTTCCTCTCTCCCCTCGCCGCGGGGTCTCGCCCTAGGTCCCGAAACCCTAGCACCAAACCCTCCCCTCGAAACCCTAACCCCAAATCTCTCCGCCGCGGTCGCCCTTCCCTCACCCCCGCTTCCCGCTCCGCCGGCGGTGGCGGTGGCGTCGCCACCACCTACACCCGCCTCCCCCCGAAGGACGACTTCTCCCTTGACGCCTCCTTGCTCGGGTTCTCCCGCTCGTCGCCCCCGAACTCCGACGTGATCACCCTCGACGAGTCCCCCGTCCCCGCCGCGGATCTCGCGGTGAGAAGTAGGAGGAATCCGAGAGATCCGATGATGGTACAAGAAGTCGATGATGATGATGATGATGATGATGATGATGATGAGGAGGAGGAGGAGGAGGAGGAGTTGTTTGATTACGGAGTGGAGGAGGGCGATGAGGTGGCCTTTGATGCGGCATTGGACGAGGAAGAGTTCGTGGAGGATGGAGAATTCGAGGGGGATGTGAAGGAGAAGGGGGTTCCGGCGGTTATGAGGTGCTTTGATACTGCAAAGATATATGTCAAAGCCGGAGATGGCGGGAACGGCGTAGTTGCGTTTAGAAGGGAGAAATTTGTGCCCTATGGAGGTCCTTCAGGCGGTGACGGTGGGAGAGGAGGAGATGTGTATATAGAGGTTGACGGGTCAATGAATTCGCTGCTCCCATTTAGGAAAACCGTGCACTTTAGGGCGGGGAGGGGTGGGCACGGGCTGGGGAGGAAGCAAGGGGGTGCAAAGGGGGAGTATGTTGTGGTGATGGTTCCGCCGGGAACAGTGATAAGAGAATCAGGGACCGGAGCGGTTTTGTTGGAGATGATGCACGCTGGGGACCGGGCGCTGCTGTTGCCCGGCGGGCGGGGTGGCCGGGGGAATGCTTCGTTCAAGTCCGGGACTAACAAGGTCCCGAAGATTGCGGAGAAGGGAGAAGAAGGTGCTGAAATGTATGTTGCTTTCCTCTTTCTTCTGCTGCAATGTTCTAAAAGGCGGAAACAAACATGCGGTTTGCACAAGATAAAATACCCAGTGAATATGATAAATTACAGCAATTTCTGATTAATAATAGAAAATTAATGGAAGAACCATGGAGATTTTAGAAAACAGAGAATTTTACTTCAGTATATTGTAGAAATCGAGATATTATACTGGTAAAACTTTTGAGTAATATATTTAAGGATTATTTTGTAAACCGAATAATCGATAATCAGAACAAATCAACACAGTATATATATGAAATTTGATATTCAAATGTTTGAGTAGCTAAAGATGCCATGCTAGGCCTACTTATGTATGTCTAAAATGCACGTTAGTGAGCAGTTTAAACTCTAGCAAGATGTCACGGACTTAAGCTTTTCGCCTAGCAAAAGTTCGTGCGGCGCCCGCCTTCCTGCTCGAAGAGGGCAAGCCTTGCTCTCTGTTTGCTAGCCCGGACCTTCGCGTCCTACGACTAAATGCAAAAGTAGAGAAAAGAGAAAGGAGTAGTGGTTCCGCAAAAAAACTAAGTACTCTCTTTACTTAGAAAATAACTACTACAAGATACAACTCTCTCTTGTTGTTTTGGCCTTAGCCAACTCCCCTATTTATAGGCTCATGTACATAACTCACCCACTAAGCCTACATTAAATACCCACTAAGCCTACATTTACAACCTTGTGGGTTATGCATGACTCTTGGCATCCCTTGACATTGATGGTAGTGATGGCATTGATGAAGGAGGTTGCAAGTCTCTTCACTTTTCCACATATGATGTTGAAGTTGGGCCTCCTTGTCAAGCCCACTTTGGTTTGGGCTAGGAATTTAGACTGAAATTTTCTAAGTCCCTAACACTCTCCCCCACCTAATGCGCAGGCGTCCTCGTCGCGCGCTGCTTCTGGAACTCGTTGATAAGTGCTTGGTATTGCCAAAGTGTGTCACTCTTCTCCCAAGTAGCCTCGCCGTAAGGGAGATTTTTTCACTTCACCAAGTACTCTGGGCTTGGCGGCACTCCGCGTCGCCGAATCAGTCGAGTGTCCAGGATGGATTTCGCTTCTTTGTCAAAGGATGTAGTCATGGTTACCGAGGCGCGCTGCGACACGGCACGGTTTAGATCCTCGGCGTCTTCATGGTATTGTTTCAGCTTGCTGACATGGAAGACAGGGTGGATCTTGAGGTTCGCGGGCAGCTGCAGTTTGTAGGCAGACTTACCCACACGTTTGACGATGGGGTATGGGCCTTCATACTTGCGCAGCAGCCCCTCGTGCACCTTGCGCAAGACCTTGAACTGCCGCGGTAGTAATTTGACCATCACTTGATCACCCACGACAAACTCGCGAGGTTGTCGCTTCTCGTCCGCCCACTTCTTCATTCGCCGAGCTGCTTTCTCCAAGCTCGCCCTCGCAATTTCACCCCTTTCCTGCAAGTTAGAGGTAAATTGGAGAGCAACAGGGCTGCGGAACTGCTCTTCCGCAGCGGCTGTGTGTGGGGCGAGCGGTTGTCGCCCAATCGCCAGCTCGAAGGGACTACAGCCCGTAGAGTCGCTGCGCCGCAAGTTGTAGGAAAACTGGGCAACATCAAGGTGATGTACCCAATCCTTCTGACTGGCACTCACGTAGTGTCGCAAGTACTCCTCCAACAGAGCATTCACCCGCTCCGTTTGTCCGTCCGTCTGTGGATGAAAACTGGTGGAAAAGAGCAACTCAGACCCCAAGATTTTGAACACCTCGGTCCAAAACTTGCCGGTGAATCTGGGGTCGCGGTCGCTCACTATACTTTCGGGGATCCCCCAAAACTTGACGACATGGCTGACGAAGAGTCGTGCTGCTTCTTCAGCCGTGCAATCGGTTGGTGCCGCGATGAAGGTCCCGTACTTAGAAAAACGATCCACCACCACCAGTATGGACCCAAGCTCCCCCACCTTTGGCAAGGCGGAGATGAAGTCCATGGAGATGCTCTCCCACGGACGGTTCGGAATAGGCAATGGTTCGAGGAGACCGCCAGGTCGCTGGTGTTCAACCTTGTCCTGTTGACACACCAAGCAAGTTCGCACGTAGGCCTCGACGTCTTCGTGCATTCGTGGCCAGTAGTAAGCGGCCTCGAGCAATGCCAAAGTCCGCTTCTGACCTGGATGACCTGCCCACTTGGAGTCATGACACTCCTTTATGAGCTCGCGACGAAGGTTGCCCCACTTGGGCACAAACACCCGCCGCCCTTTGGTGAGGAGTAACCCGTCGCTGAGCCAAAACCTTCGCGTTTTGCCCTCCTTGACAAGTTGCACAAGGTTCTG
Organism: Tillandsia fasciculata; assembly: GCA_029168755.2. Classification (NCBI taxonomy): domain Eukaryota; kingdom Viridiplantae; phylum Streptophyta; class Magnoliopsida; order Poales; family Bromeliaceae; genus Tillandsia; species Tillandsia fasciculata. The sequence continues at coordinate 12,020,787 of CM054951.1, forward strand.
AGCGATAGGGTCCTCGTTGGTTCCTGCGCGAAGTCGATCACGAAGTGTCCCGCGAAGCTGCCACACAGCCGCTAGTTCAGCCTTGCGGCTGAGTGCATCGGCCACGTGATTCTCCTTCCCGGGCTTGTACTGCATCACCATGTCGAACTCCGCCAAGAAATCCTGCCACCTTGCCTGTTTAGGCGACAGCTTCTTCTGCGACTGGAAGTAGCTTGTGGCGACGTTGTCGGTGCGCACCACAAACTTGCTCCCGAGCAAATAATGCCGCCAGGTCCGCAAACAATGCACGACGGCGGTCATCTCCTTCTCTTGGACAGTGTACCACCGCTCGGTGTCGTTGAGTTTGCGACTCTCATAGGCAATGGGGTGTCTATCCTGCACGAGAACACCGCCAATGGCAAAATCTGAGGCATCGGTGTGTACCTCAAAGGTGCGACTGCAGTCAGGTAGCCGCAGCACCGGATCCTCCGTCACCGCCCGCTTTAGGTCCTCGAATGCCTCCACGCATTGAGAGGTCCAATCCCACGAGTGGTTCTTCTTCAAGAGATCCGTTAGGGGGGCTGCTCTCGCAGAGTAGCCTGCAATAAAACGTCGATAGTAGTTGACGAGCCCAAGGAATGACCGCAACTCAGGTATGGTTGTTGGGGTCTCCCATTCGCAAATGGCTCGCACTTTCTGTTGATCCATGCGGAGTTGTCCCTGGCCTATCCAGTGGCCAAGGAAGTGTACCTCTTCCTTCGCGAAGCTACATTTCTCCTTCTTGACGAACAACTGGTTCTCCCGCAACACTTGGAAGATGGTTCGTAAGTGTTCGATGTGCTCCTCCAAGGTGTTGCTGTATACCACGATGTCGTCGAGGTACACGACCACAAAGCGATCGAGATAGGGATGGAACAGCTTGTTCATGAGGGTGCAGAAGGTCGCTGGCGCATTCGTCAGGCCGAACGGCATGACAAGGAACTCATAGGACCCGTACCTTGTCACGCACGTGGTCTTTTCCTCATCTCCTTCCGCAATCCGCACTTGGTAGTACCCGGAGCGAAGATCAAGTTTGGTGAAGAATTTTGCTCCGCCCAATTGATCAAAGAGATCTGCAACCAAAGGGATAGGGTACTTGTTTTTGATAGTTACCTTGTTGAGCGCCCTGTAGTCTATACAAAGCCGCAGGCTTCCATCGCTCTTCCGCTGGAACAAAACTGGTGCTCCATAGGGTGCTTTTGACGGTCGAACAAAGCCTGCATCGAGGAGTTCCTTCAATTGCTTTTGCAACTCCTCGAGCTCTGGCGGGGCCATTCGGTATGGCGCTTTTGCTTGCGGTTTGGCTCCTGGCTCGAGCTCGATAGCATGATCCACCTCCCGCCTAGGTGGAAGTTGCTTTGGCAATTCCTTGGGCATGACGTCCTGGAATTCTGCCAAAACTGTCGCAATCTCCGTCGAAAGGCCCTCCTCCTCGAGGCCCTCGTCGCTCACCTCGCGGATTGCCGCAAGGTAAGTCATCTCACCACGGTTCACACCCCTTCGCAACTGTAAAGCAGAGAGGGTCTGGGTGTTTACCGTTTTCTCCTGGCTCGCTAGGACCATGCACGGGGTTGTCTCCTCCATGATGCTTAATGCTCCAAGGTGTGGCATCGGAACCGCCTTTGACGAAGCCAAGAAGTCCATACCCAGTATGACTTGGAAGTCGTCGATAGGTGCGGCGGTGAAGTTTGCAGTGCCCTTCCAAGGTCCCACTGCAATTGCCACGCCTTTGGCCACCCCTAACACGGGTTGTGCTTGCGAGTTGACGGCCTTGATCTTACTTGTGTCTTTCTCGAGGGAAAGACCTAATCGCTTGGCCTCCGCCTCCGCGACAAAGTTATGAGTGGCTCCCGTGTCGACCAGCGCTCGTGTGGCCTTGCCGTTGAGGACCACATCGATGTACAGGAGTCCCTTGTTGAGGGATTTGGCGTTGCTTGCCAACCCCTGAACCGCATTGACGAGCCTAAGAGCGCCCATCTTCGTTGGTTCGCTGCTGCCCTCACCCTGCTCAGTTTGGACAACATTTACCTGTTTTTTCTTTGGACAATCTCTCGCCCAATGGTTCTCGCCACAAACGTAGCACATCAGCTTTTTGGATGGCGCCGCAGGTCCTTTGTCGCGACCCCTGCGCTCCTTTGGGTCGCGGCGTTCTCCCCCACCCTTAGCCTTGCTCACTTTGGGTGTTCTGCCGCGAGACGGATCCGCCTTCTCATACTCAGGCAGCTTCTCCGCTAAGGCGATTGCGGAGCCCACGTCTTGCACGTTGCGCCCCACAAGTTCTTTGTTCGCCCATGGTTGGAGTCCGTCAAGAAAGAAGAATAGACGATCTTCTTCCGCCATGTTGGTGATGGACAGCATCAACTTGGAGTACTCCTTGACATACTCCTTGAGAGTCCCGATATGCTTGAGCCGTCGAAGTTGCCTCCTCGCAAGATATTCGACGTGCTCGGGATAGAACTGCGCCTTAAGCTCGCGCACAAAGTCCTCCCAAGTCTTCAATTCGCATTGGCCCTTCTCGGCCTCTGCAGATCGCCGACGCCACCACAGCATCGCATCGTCAGCGAGGTACATGGATGCAGCCTGGACTTTTTCCTCCTCTTCGTCTAGCCGCAGCGCCTTGATGTAGCGCTCCATGTGCCATAGGAAGTTGTCGATTTCTTTTTCGTCGCGCGTTCCCCTAAAAGATTGAGGCTCGGGAACACGTACCTTTGAAGCATACCCCCTGTGAGGTTCAGGACCACTCCCCACCGCTTTCTCAAGGATTGTCACCCGTGACTTAAGGTCCTCGACCTCATCGACCCGAGCAACAAGATCCTCGATCAAGGTATTTCGCTCCTCATCTCGCCGAGTAATGGTCTCCTGAAGCTTTTGGAGTTCGGAGCGAAAGATTGTCATTGCAGTAGTAACACTTTCCTCCATGCTGCGAAAGTCATCAAGAAACATTCCAAAAGTTTCGGCCAACTCAGAATATCGTTCACCTATTTTTGCCACGGCATCCTCCAATAGCGCGAGACGGTCCTCCAAAGGAGCGTCCTCCCTTGTGATGGCCCGTGGCTCTTTGCTCTTGCCTCGCCTAGGATGCTTTGGAGGTTCAGCCGGAACATTGGTGACGCCAGACATGGTTCCTAGCTCGAACCGGCTCTGATACCAACTGTCACGGACTTAAGCTTTTCGCCTAGCAAAAGTTCGTGCGGCGCCCGCCTTCCTGCTCGAAGAGGGCAAGCCTTGCTCTCTGTTTGCTAGCCCGGACCTTCGCGTCCTACGACTAAATGCAAAAGTAGAGAAAAGAGAAAGGAGTAGTGGTTCCGCAGAAAAACTAAGTACTCTCTTTACTTAGAAAATAACTACTACAAGATACAACTCTCTCTTGTTGTTTTGGCCTTAGTCAACTCCCCTATTTATAGGCTCATGTACATAACTCACCCACTAAGCCTACATTAAATACCCACTAAGCCTACATTTACAACCTTGTGGGTTATGCATGACTCTTGGCATTCCTTGACATTGATGGTAGTGATGGCATTGATGAAGGAGGTTGCAAGTCTCTTCACTTTCCCACATATGATGTTGAAGTTGGGCCTCATTGTCAAGCCCACTTTGGTTTGGGCTAGGAACTTAGACTGAAATTTTTTAAGTCCCTAACAAAGAGCTCAAATTAACTGCCAGTAAGGGCTGCAAACAAAGATTATGATGTCAATTGATATATGCATGAATGCACTGTTGATATGATCAATGTGTGGTTAATAACCTTTCTTAATTTATATTCTCTTTGAGGACAGGTGGTTGGATCTGGAGCTTAAGTTAGTTGCTGATGTGGGGATCGTCGGTGCTCCAAATGCTGGAAAAAGCACCCTTTTAAGTGCCATAAGTGCTGCACAACCAGCTATAGCTAATTATCCCTTTACAACATTGCTTCCAAATCTTGGAGTTGTCTCATTTGACTTTGATGCGACAATGGTTGTCGCAGATCTGCCTGGTTTACTTGAAGGTGCACATCGTGGCTTTGGTTTAGGTCATGAGTTTTTAAGACATAGTGAAAGATGTTCTGTACTGGTACGTAGTATCTCATACTCTGTTATATGTTAAGTTTATTGGTATATTGCTTGATAAATAGCTTGCTTATATTGAACTTACACCATATGTAGCTTATTTATATAGTTACTTTGTATCCTCTTGATTTCATTTGTTTCTATTATGTTCCTTTTGTGAAGTAAAAATTTCAGCTTCATTTGATAGTGTTAGATGTGCCTCGAAATTGGTAATTATTTTCGATTTTATGCTCCCGTTTAGCCAACAGCCTTGCGGTACCACTGACATCGAACAGGGGGTGCGGGGGGCGGCTTTGCCCCCCGCGGTACGGATTAGATCCGATAAGAGAAATCCATTAAGAAATGTTTGTTCTCTTTCATTTTGCCCCCCCTAGAGGCATGATTATGTGATGTACTCTCAACACTATTGTACTCCCTCTTTCAGATAGTGAAGCTCTTCTCTTTCGCCCATGGTTTCTTTGTAAATCTTTGTTTTTCATTTTCTGTCATGCATTTGTGGTTTGTTTGCTTTGTGATCGTCTTTTGATTTCGTTTTTGTTTGTGCGCTCGCCGTAACAGATATTGTAGGAGCAAATCTATTTCCTAATGGGATTTATATACCAAATCTTGAATGATGATCTGTAAATCTTTGTTAAAAGGGCAGATTTCTTTTATAAGTGTTCTACAAGCATAATGAAGTTCCATATATCATGAACAATTAATCCATATATCTATGTGTAAATATACATAAACAATTGCAAATATCCAGCATATGAGCATGAGTTTTCTGTACTTCGTATGTAGCTATCATTTTCTACAATTGTAAACATATGGTTTGTATTCTTTTTTCCTTTTAAATATAACAAGAGTGTCGGTTATTTTCTGCTGAGTAGATTTAACTATAGTAGCTACTTGGATGCTACCTTGTTTATTTAATGCCATCACGCACCTATAACATGTACTTTATATGCTATCCATTTTACTACTCTTTCTAGTGCTTGTCTCGCCTAACTTCTTGAACAAAATCAGTAGTTAGATGGTTGGCAAACAAATTGGAACTTTGCTGTGATGGAAAGCTGAAATGAGTCTAAAGGCTCCAAAAGAGAAGCTCCAATTTGAAATTTTTGCTTCTTTTGTAGAAGGAATTGTTTGGTGTAGTACATTAAAAATGTTGGCAGTTTTTCTTGGAATAGCTCTACTGAAACCACACTTTTAGAGAAGCTCCAGAAGGGTCAATGCACCCTAGGGCTCTAGAGATATTCATGAGTTATTCTTTTGCTTAGTAATGAAATATGGTATAAAGTAAACTAGCATATCTTTTGCAAAATAATTTTCTAACACGCTATCTTGTTTCAGTGGTTGATATTCAGCTGTTAAGGCTACTTTATTCAGTGATGTTTCAAATTTATTAGCACTTGTTTCCATTGTTCTGGGTCCTTCAATTTCCTGAAATCTTAGTTCTGTAATATGTATATGTGTGATAAAAGCGATGTGTAAGTTATCTTGCAGTCTGGTGTAAACATATGAATACCATACATTTGCTAATAAACTAATAATCTGTTTTTGTGTGGGTATATACTTAGGTGCATGTTATTGATGGTTCGGGGCAGCAGCCAGAGTATGAGTTTGATGCAGTTCGTTTGGAACTGGAATTGTTCAGCCCATCTTTGGCTGAGAAACCCTACGTTGTTGTATATAATAAAATGGATCTTCCAGAAGCATATGAGAGATGGGATTTGTTTAAGGAGCGCCTACAGGCTCGCGGCATCCAATCTTATTGCATCAGTGCAATGAACAGGCAGGGAACACATGATGTTGTATGTGCTGCATATGAGCTTTTGCGGAAAGAAAGGGGAGAAAAAAAAGAAGTCGAAGGTAATTATAATACTCAATATTGTTTTGTATTTATGTAATGGAGTCTTATTTGTTTGTCAAGCGCCTTGAATTTTAATAAATATTTTGGAGGGTCAATAAGTTATTCTTTCTTTTTGGTTGCCTAAGTATCTAATCTGCCTCATCAACCAAGGGGTTACTGTTTTTACGTGTTGAACTTAGTAATTTTTGAATCACAATTCAGTAGTTTTACCTTGATTGCTCAACTTTATGCTTGCTAATACATTTCTTCCTTTCTTCTGCTTTTAATATTGCTTATGACTAATTGTTTATTAATATTGCCTGTACAGTGATTTCCATGATTGAATTTCACAATGTCATCTAGTTGTTGCGGAGTGGATTTCTCCCTTCTCGATTTTCACCACTTGAATTTCTCCCTTTAGTTTTGTTCTTGGTGTTAAAACTATCTAGGAGATATTTTATTGAAAAAAAGATAGCATGCTACCCGCTTCATTCATAACGAAAATGAACTAAGCAGCAAGAGTGAGACATCAGGGTCTCAGAAAAAAAAAAAAAAAGTAACAAGCTAAAGGAAATAAGAAAAAAAGACAAAAGATTCAATCTCCTCGGGGCGAAAAACCTCAGAGCGTTAACTCGAACTCTCCTACTGTGAAACAACTTTTCTGACCCTACCAACGGCTATTAAGTGGTCAGTGTTTGCTTGATGGAAGATAACCTTATTCCTGATATCCCAGAGCACCCACCAAGACGCCGGTAGGTAGGTTGACTTCTTACTCCTTGCTAGAGGCCCTTCGCTCATCCACTTCTCCTGGGCCCTCCTAATGTCAGTATCAGAATCCCCGAACCAATCTGCCCCAGCACCCCTCCCCAGCACAAACCGCGAGTAGACGCACCTCGTGAAAAGGTGGTCCACCGTCTCGTCCTTAGAACCACAGAGCACACAGAAGGTGTTCCCTGTCCAGCCCCTTTTGACTAGATTGTTAGTCGTGAATAAACATTTTTTGAGGATGAGCCATACAAGAATCTGTACTTTAGTTAGCATACGGAGTCCCCACAAAGTTTTGCCATAAAGGTCTCTTAGACCTTCATCACTAAGTGTCGCGTACGTAGACTTAACAGAGAATAGACCCTTTTCATGCCACCGCCAAGTCACAACGTCGTTTCCAAGTCCTGGCGTGGCACCTATCAACAGCTCCTTAAGATGGCGCACGCTTCTAGTTTGCACCTGCCCCCCGGGGTGACTCTCAAAATTTTCCTCCATCTACACCGTTTGCCATCAAAGCAATAACAAATATTGAGCGTTTTTCTCTCCACAACGTTGTACACCTCAGGGAAAAGCGATTTCAATGCCACCTCGCCACACCATCTGTCAGACCAAAAATTAATAATTCTTCCATTTTAAGTAGGTACTACACCCCCCCCCCCCCCCCCCTCTTTGAAAAACTCTTTGATCCTGATGACTTTTCGCCACCATTGTGAGGTCGGCCTAAATGAGCTCCCCTCCCACAGAGGTTTTCTTTTCGAGTAATATAGTGCTCTAATAAGTTTATTCCATTGCAGCTCCGGTTTTATGAAAAACCTCCACCACCATTTCGTACGAAGGGCGTCGTTCATCATACTTAGGTTTAGAATACCCAAACCACCTTCATTCTTGCTTTTACATACAGTCCTCCAAGCTACAAGCTGGCCTCTTCTGTTTAGTTGCCAATCTCCAGACCAAAAAAAGTCCTTTCTGAGAGTCTTGATCCGTTTTATGACCCAAATTGGTGCCTTGAAAATTGGAAAAAAGTAGAGGTGAGTGTTAGTTTGAACAACGTTAATCAAAGTAAGCCTTTCTCCCATTGACAGGAGTTTGGCCTGCCACCCATCAATCCTTCTCTGAATTTTGTTGATACCACCTCCCTAGTCTTCCTTTCTCAGCGTCTTGATGGATAAAGGCAACTTAAGATATTTTGTTGGAAAAGCACCAACTTTGCAGCCTAGTAAGTTCGCTAGTCTAACCGCTTTATTCTCAAGCCTGCTAGTATAGAAAAGTTCCGACTTCTCCTTATTATCTTTAAGTCCAGATGCCCACTCAAAAGGATGCCAGATGAGTCTTAGGTTTCTCAAAAACTTCTTTCTAGCCTCACAAAAAAAGAGTGTCGTCCGTATACTGAATTAAGGTAATTCGACATTCGTCGTTCGGTCCAACGCCCTTAATAAGGTTGTTTTTGGCCGCTTCAACTGTCATCCCTGCTAGGCTCTCAGCCACCATTAGAAACATATAAGGAGATAGAGGGTCCCCCTACCTCATTCCTTTCTTACTTTTGATCTAATTAGTAGCTTCTCCGTTAACGAGCACCGCCACTTTGGCGTTTTCGACACTATTGAATCCATCCACACCATTTGTCGTCAAAGCCCCGCCACTCCATAACTCTCCATAAAAGGACTAATCAAGTCTATCGTACACCTTCTCAAAGTCCACTTTCGCTCTGACCCTCTCGTTTTTATTCCTGCATCCCCAGCCAAATAGTTCGCAAAGCCGTCACGAAAGTGTCGGAGATATTCCTCCCTTTCAGAAATGCGGATTGTGACCGTGAGATTAAGTTGTGTAGGACCGACACTTATTTGTTAGCCAAAACCTTAGAGATAATCTTCTGAATCCCATTCAACAGACTTATCGGCCGAAAATCGCTTGCTTTTGAAGGGCCTTCCTTTTTATGGACAAGGCAAACAAAAGAGTAGTCAATAGGACCCGTAAAAGCACTCCCCTCATGCAGTTCCTAAAAATTTTCACAATATCATCTTTCAAAGTGTCCCAAAAAGTTTGGTAAAAATTGATTGGGAATCCATCAGCGCCCGGTGCTTTATCCCTTCCTAGTTGGAAAATCGCTTTCCTGATCTCTTCCAGGCTGAAGGGCGCGATCAGGTGCTGACGATCTGTATCGCAAACACGTTGCGTGCGAAAAAGTTCACTCTAGTCACCAAAGCTCGACGGCTTGAAGTCTGTGGGGGAAAAGAGCTCCTTGAATTTTCGAAAGAAATACGACTTTTTCTCATTTTCCATGCGATCAAATGTATCGTCGTATTCGACGGAGCCTATCTCTTTAGAACGCCTCCTACTATTTGCGTATGCATGGAAAAATTTGGTATTACCATCCCCCTCTTTCAGCCACCTATGCTTAGCTTGCGTTTTCTAGAGAGTTTCTTCAGCATCTAACACCCTCCTTAGATTACGTTTCAGGTCCTCCCTTTTTTCAAACAGATTCGGTGCTAACTCGTGACGTTTATCTATTTTATTGATATCCTGTATGTCGGACAAAAGCCTCTTCTTTGCCTCCGTAATGCTATAAAAATGTGAGGCACACCAACTTTTAATCTGACTTCGATAATGCCTTAATTTAGCCGTAAGTAAGAATCCCAATTTTCCAAGCTTCGACCTCCTTCCACCAAACAGGGATGTTCTTACGGAAGTCCTCATACTTTAGCCACATCTCCTTGAATCTGAAAATTTTACTTCAGTCTTTTCTTTTTCCACCTGTTGTCAGCAGAATTGGGCAATGGTCCAACGCTATTCTAGGGAGAGCCTCAACTTCAGAAAGTGGGAAGGTCGTGTCCCACTCAGTCAACACGAGGAAGCGATCGAGCCTTGCTAGAGTAGGGATTCTCTTCATACTCGACCACGTGTAACGAAGGTTCTTCATAGGCAAATCGATGAGAGTTAGGTCATAGATCAACTCATTGGACATACGTGTCGCTCTATCGCTCCACTTCTTGCCTACCCGTTCGTTTTGTGATCTCGTGAAATTAAAGTAGCCACACACTACCCAGTTACCCCCACAGTAGTCCTTCAGCTAAGCAAGCTCGGAACAAAACAAGTCTTTTCCTTCCTATGTAGGAGGGCCATAAACATTTGAGATATAAAAACTCACCCCACTGGAACGATGACAGAGTGAGTCGTAAGAGAAAAATTTACGTATAATAGCATCAGTACACTCGAAGGCCTTGGAACTCCAACAAGCAATCAAACCCCCAGAAGCGCCGTTAGCCTCGATAAACAGTCATTTGTCTAGATAAGAGCCACAAAAGCTTCTAAGAAAAGACGAAGAGACAAGCTGGACCTTAGTTTCTTGAAGACAGACAACAACATTACAAAGTTTAGAAATAACCAAACAAACTGCATTACGTTTCGAGGGGTTGTTAAGGCCTCTAACATTCCAGCTACAGACTCTAATCATCTAAAACCAAGAACACTCTCCCCCAGTCGGTCCCACAGCGAGACGCATCCCGACGACATGACGACCCCAAAAACGTTCCCGAACAGGGCCCCCGACACCAGCCCCTAAAAAGCCACACTGTCACGCCCCGTGGTCGAAACTGCGATCCGGGCTCGCCAACAGATTCGCCGCCTATGCAAAATCCCGCATAGGCGAAGCGTCCTACCTGCAAGAAAAGGTACTACAGCTAAACAGATATCAGAGCTATAAAAATAAAACTGCTGTAAAACTAAAAACCAATCATCTGTACAATTGGAAATAATGATACAATATCCATCTCCCATAAGTGATAATCATACAATATCCTCAAATACAATAACCCAAAACTCAACAGGGAGGTAAACCGAAATAATATTTCAGTGTACAGGCTCTCAGTACAAGTCAGATCCTCACAATACAATGATCTCACAAAAGTGGAAATAAAATAATCTATTGACTGTAATCTTTATATCTGCTATATTACTTGCTGTAGAGTGGAGAAGCCCAGTGAATCTGAATCATGTTGCTGATACTATACAAAGGCTAAGAAGCACTTCCATGAATGAATTTGAGATCTTCCATGATAGCAGCACGAATACATGGCATGTTTTTGGAGCTGGCATCCAGCGGTTTGTTCAAATGACTAATTGGCAGTAAGTCTTTTGTGCTTTGATGCCTTGCCTTAAGCCCTTAATTATTTTTCTTGTTGATTGGCGCCAAACATTTGATTGGAATTTGTTGGTTCTGAAAGTGTTAAAATGCAAAAGATTTTGTTCAGTGTTGCATCCAACTCATAAAAATACGCATGCACCTTTCTACATTTTACAGGGAAGTGCAATTAAGATCACTCCACACTTTTGTCACGCACTTTTGTCATCGTTGTCTGGGAATGATCACTCCACACTTTTGTTACACATTATTATGTTTTGCCCAACAATCACTTTAATGTGTAACTTTTATGAGGAACACTATTTATACTCGACCTTTGAGTGTGATTATCTTTTCTAAATTTTGTTGAGCAGATATACAGAGTCATTGAGAAGATTCCAACATGCTTTAGATGCATGCGGTGTCAACAAATCTCTTATCAAGCAGGGGGTTAAAGAAGGTGATACAGTAATAGTTGGTGAGGTATGATAGAAATCGTGCAGTGCTTTATTTGTTCTTTTACTTCTGTAAATAGTTGTTGACATCAGGCAATCGTCTTCCGAATGGGTCATTTCATCCTTCCGCTCACGGGCGAACACAATTAGCTTTCGTACTGCATAGAACTTTTTGCGTGCTCAGATGCTTTTTATTTTTCCCTTTTCCTTTCTGCTAGATGGAGATGGTTTGGCACAATGAAACTGAAAAGATCAATTCTTCAAGTACGAGGAAAAGAGTAGATGGGTCTATTAAATGGCCAGAGTTTGGCTAGAACAGGAGAAATTTTCAAGATTCTAGCAAGTATGAAGTAAGATCTTTTTATATTTTCTCTCCCTTTTGTTAATTTTTATTGCATAATTTTACTAGATCGATGGAGTACTAGGCATATGAGCAATGACATTTCAAATCGATGCAAGAGTATAGTCAGTTCAGGGACTGTTTCGATTTACAAACAGTAAAATCATGTAAGCTAAATTTGGTATGCTTAATATAGGTATAGAAGCTTCACCAACGAATACAAAACCTGAGTAAGTGGTACTTTCTTCTTTTAACTCCATGTGAAAATCACCATCGTGAAAGAGAGGGCAAATGTTTTATTTTTAGGAGCAAGTAATTCAGCATGTGGTTGTGCGTGTGGTGTTTCCTATGAAAAACGTCGCAGTAGTCATGATTTTTAAGGCGAAAGAACCTGAAGCATATAACAATTTGTGATTTATTTTGCTTTGCTGTTACCCAAAAAATCCATATTTATTTGTTCAATAATTTCATCAGGTCAACAGGTTTTCAACATTACCAAGGATCAGTCGAGATACTTCTGTTTCTGATGCTGGTAGCGGCAATTTTGGCACTGAAATGAGCCTACATAGTGGCTTTAGGGCACTGGAATATAAATATCAACTCCAGGTTAACGTCAGAGAGTTTCCGCTACTTCTGTGTTGAGCTGATTTAACTATACTTGAACATGTAACAGGATGAATAATGCCAATTGCGACTGCTAAAGCTAAATATTATTAGCTGCACAATCCACCCACAATCTTGGAGTGGAGAAACTGGATCTCTCTCTCTCTCTCTCTGGGTTTCTTGCATTTTTTTTTTTTATTGGCTGAATTCTACGTAATGTTCATAAAATGTGTGTATTCTCTCTCCTCTCTCATCTCCTTTTCGATATTTTTTGGATTACATTGGTTTTATTTGATTTAAAGAAGAACATTATGTTATTCATCGCAGAGAACATATGTTATGTAGCTTATGGGGCTGGTTTTGGATTGTGTTGAGCCCACCCTAACCCATTAAGGTTGAAGTCCCTAACATTAACTTTCAATTGGACTACTCAACTCTAGTAGAGCAGGTAAAGCTAACTCACCAAACTCTACCCGACCCGACCCGAATGAACTGCTTAAACTGTGATCTAACCCCGCTCGAGTTGATGTGTAAATATCAACCAATAGGGGATGCGAACCTTAATCCAGATGATCTGAATAAGTTGAACCATATGCAATGCAAACTTGGAACTGATTCCAATGTATCACACAGCATGGAATATGATCACTCACGAGTACAACTCATATCACTTAAAGCACAAACTTGAAATCTGAAATAACCCAGTTCTCCGGTGATTCAGAGACAATAGCAACCTAACACTTGAGACAATCCGACAATTCAATCCGAAATGAGCCAAAGCTGAAATGACTAAACCATATTGATACAATATTAACCTAAACCTGTAAATATTAAATATTAATATAATTATTAATTTACTATTAAATAGATAAGCTGGAATAGCTCAGTTGGTTAGAGCGTGTGGCTGTTAACCACAAGGTCGAAGGTTCAAGCCCTTCTTCTAGCGAATTTTTAATTTTTTTTTTTTTTTATAAAAAACATTCGGTAGGGAAAAACTTTTAATTATTTATAACAAATTTTTTTAATTATTTATAACAAATTTTTTTAATTACACAAAATTATTTGTGAAAAACCAATTCTCAGGCAAATTATTTTTTTTTAAAAGAAATTTTAATTATTTGTAATAATTTTTTTTTTAATTACACAAGATTATTTTAGAAGCCTAGTTGCTTCACAATTTTAGCTAAGTTTATTTTAAAAATAAACGAAGTGGATAACATGCTATCTTTCTCTCAAATTTTTTTTTTTTTTTTAGTGTTTATGCTTTTCTTATTATTTTTTTTTTTATTTCATGGAGAGATTATTTTGGATGACTTATTACTAATAATGCTAAGTTTCTTGTACTCTCAAAATTATTTAAATTACTTATTGTCTCTACACAGTTACTTTGCAAACATGAATTGGGTATTTTATGACCTTATCTTATTTATTGTAAGTGCTCACAAAATAATTTAAATTAATCATTATTTCTTCAGAAAATTACTGTTTAAATTGTTTATTATTTCTACAGAAAATAATTTGTATGCACACAATTGAGAAACTAAATTTTTAGTTTATAATACTTTTGGGTACTTCATGAAGTTTTCTCACCTCTCTTTTTTATGAACAATCCTTGAGTCTCGGTGCCGCCGTAGGCACTTCTCACACTGTCGCTGTAACCTATGTGCTCTAACAGTCTCAAACAACATCCTCTTGTCCGCCTCGCAAAAGATCATAGTCTTTTCTCTCCGCAGTCAAACATTACGTGGTATTGTGCCAACCAATCCCAAGCACTGGGTCAAATACCGAACTGACACAAATACCAATAAGTCTGCCGATATAACTCGCAGTCTCTACTGCACTGGACATGATCCACAAGCCTCCTCCACATGCACAACACCAACAGGGAAATGTACCTCTAGTGCACGTGGTAACGACTCTACCTCTAGTCCATGCAGGAAGGCAAAATACTCTAACTCAGACTGCTGTAAAGAAAATCATACCTCCGACAACACGGTCCACCGCCGTGGCGCCCTCCAACCGGGCGGCACAGACTCATACTCTCAATGCAGGTGGTCATCGCTTAGTCTGCCTCGACATCAAAGTCTAGTCTGCCAAAACATATCTAGACCATCCCCATAGGGAGTACGGCCTCTGCCTCTGCTCACACTAGGACGACGAATGTGGTCCTCCGCAGATAACACATCCATGCTACCGCCGCTGCTGATACTAATGTTGATGCTGCTGTTTGAATAAAAAAAATAATAAAAAAATATATATAATAATAAAAAAAAAACAAATAAATAATAATAATAATAGCAATAAATATATATCCCAAATCCCAACGCCACCTATGCCCGAATCCGACTCCAATTAAAACTCCTCATCCGTCAATTATCTCAAACACAGTGATCCAAATCTTCAACCATATTTTAAATATCTCTCAACCGATTTTCAAACTCATCTATACCTTGTTTTGAATTTTTGAATCCAAACAAATTCCCTCGTTCGTTAATCACAAACATACGTCCTCAAATTTAAATGTAACAGATTTAATCTTCAAATTTAAAATTTGAAATTTAAATACAAACACACTTCCTCAAATTTAAATTTTGAAATTTAAAATTTGAAATTTAAATACAAACATACTTCTTTAAATTCAAAATGTAATATACTCAATTCTGAAATTTAAAACTTAAAATACGAACTTACTTCCTCATAACATATTCAAATTTGAAATTTGAAATTTAAATTTGAACATATTCAACTTTAAAATTTGAATTTTAAAATTTGAACATATCTTTTCAATTTTGAAATTTGAAATTTAAATTTGAACATATTCAACTTTAAAATTTGAATTTTAAAATTTGAACATATCTTTTCAATTTTGAAATCTGAAATTTAAATTTGAACATATTCAACTTTAAAATTTGAATTTTAAAATTTGAGCATATCTTTTCAATTTTGAAATTCGAACATATTCAATTTGAATTTGAATATATCTTTTCAATTTTGAAGTTTGAATTTTAAAATTCGAACGAGTTTCCCACGTATTTTTCTCAACGATCGTTCCTCAACGAAACCACGCTTTCTCGCTAACCCCACAACAAACCCAACGAATCCCACACGATATTTATCTGCCCCTCCCCACTATAAAAAGGAGGGATCTTCCTTTGCCCGAGGACAACCTTTTTCCATATTTTTCCCACCACAGAAAAAAAGAACGCCCGATATTGTCCTATATTCCACTACAAAAAGAAAAAAAAAACCCCTCATCCTCAAGCGCCGATCGCCTCAACCTCCTCCGGTCAACTTCTTCAACCTCCTCCGGTCAACTTCTTCAACCTCCTCCGGTCAACCTCCTCCGGTCAACTTCCTCAACCTCCTCCGGTCAACTTCTTCGACTCTTCCGGTCAATAGCCTCAACCTCCTCCGGTCAACTTCCTCGGCACCCGCGTATTTCTCAGGTAAATAAAAAAAATAATAATAATAATAAAAAAAGGAAAAAAATATATTTTCTTTGAAAACCGGTTTGGGACCTCTTCGGACGCCCCTTACTTCAGGTTGAAAAGGAAAGAAAAAAAAATAATAAAGGAAGAAAAATAAAAAAAAAATATTTTCTTTGAAAATCGGTTTGGGACCTCTTCGGACGCCCCTTACTTCAGGTTGAAAAGAAAAGAAAAAAAAAAAGAGAAAAGAAAAAAAAGAAGGAAAAAATAAAGAAAAAATAAAAAAAAAAATATATTTTCTTTGAAAACCGGTTTGGGACCTCTTCGGACGCCCCTTACTTCAGGTTGAAAAGAAAAGAGAAGAAAATAAAAGAAAATAAAAAAATTAATTTTCTTTGAAAACCGGTTTGAGACCTCTTCGGACGCCCCTTACTTCAGGTTGAAAAGAAAAGGAAAAAAAAAAAGAGAAAAGAAAAAAAGAAGGAAAAAATAAGGAAAAAATAAAAAAAAAATATATTTTCTTTGAAAACCGGTTTGGGACCTCTTCGGACGCCCCTTACTTCAGGTTGAAAAGAAAAGAGAAGAAAATAAAAGAAAATAAAAAAATTAATTTTATTTGAAAACCGGTTTGGGACCTCTTCGGACGCCCCTTACTTCAGGTTGAAAAGAAAAGGAAAAAAAAAAAGAGAAAAGAAAAAAAAGAAGGAAAAATAAGGAAAAAATAAAAAAATATATATTTTCTTTGAAAACCGGTTTGGGACCTCTTCGGACGCCCCTTACTTCAGGTTGAAAAGAAAAGAGAAGAAAATAAAAGAAAATAAAAAAATTAATTTTATTTGAAAACCGGTTTGGGACCTCTTCGGACGCCCCTTACTTCAGGTTGAAAAGGAAAAAAAAAAAAAAAACCGAAGAAAAGAAAGAAAAAAAAAAAAATAAGGAAAAGAGGAAAAAAATATATTTTCTTTGAAAACCGGTTTGGGACCTCTTCGGACGCCCCTTACTTCAGGTTGAAAAGAAAAGGAAAAAAAAAGGAAAAAAAAAGAAGGAAATAAAATAAATTAATTTTCTTTGAAAACCGGTTTGGGACCTCTTCGGACGCCCCTTACTTCAGGTTGAAAAGAAAAGAAGAAAAAAAGAGAAAAGAGAAGAAAAAAAGGAAAAAAAGAAGGAAATAAAATAAATTAATTTTCTTTGAAAGCCGGTTTGGGACCTCTTCGGACGCCCCTTACTTCAGGTTGAAAAGGGAAGAAAAAAAGAAAGTCGGTAAAGCCGGTTAGGACCTCTCCGGACGTCCTAACTTTAGGCTCAAAAAAAAAAAAAAAAAAAAAAAAAAAAAAGAAGAAAGTCAAAAGAAAAAATATAACAAAAAAAAAGAAGGAAAGAAAAAAAAGAAAGTCAACAAAGACCCAAAATCGATTCGGATGATTTCTTCGGACATCCGAACTTAGGCTAAGTCAAAGTGGATTCGGATCCCAAATTGGATTTCCTTCAGATCCCAAGTCAAATAAAATAAAATAAAATAGACCTCTTTGAATCCCAAATAATTTCTTTGTCGGATCTCAAATAA
Source organism: Tillandsia fasciculata (assembly GCA_029168755.2). Lineage (NCBI taxonomy): Eukaryota > Viridiplantae > Streptophyta > Magnoliopsida > Poales > Bromeliaceae > Tillandsia > Tillandsia fasciculata. The sequence continues at coordinate 12,037,963 of CM054951.1, forward strand.
TTTCTTCTTCGGATCCCCGATAATTTCAAAATTAGAAACTTTCTCGGATCCCAAATAATTTCAAAAAGGGTCCCACATCAAAATAAAATAACGGTGTTTTCTCCTGACCCCAAAACAAAAATTAGTGGATTCATTCGGATCCCAAGTCAAATTATAAAATAAAAGGGATGGAATCCCGAGAGAAAAAAAAAGGGAATTTATTCAGATCATACCATCAAAATAAAATAACGGAGCTCCAAAACCCAAGATAAAATAAGGGATTTTCTGCGAATCCCAAGATAAATTAGAAAATTTTCTTCGGATGCAAAATAAAATAAAATAAAATAAAAGGGGATATTGAAATAAATGGGAATTCCTTTGAATCGAGAAAGAATTCAAATGAGTCCTAATCAACTGGGAGTCTAAGTCCGATTCAAAAAGGACTAATCATTCCAACCATATACGGATCTCAAATCCGATCCACATACGGATCTCAAATCCAACCCACATATGACATAGGCCCGATCCACGTACGGATCTCAAATCCAACCCACATATGACATAGGCCCGATCCACATACGGATCTCAAATCCAACCCACATATGACATAGGCCCAATCCATATACGGGTCTTAAATCCAGTCCACTCACAAATAAAACCCAAAAATTCAAAATCCATTCGATCCACAAATAAAACCCAAAAATCCAAAACCTATTCGATCCACAAATAAAACTCAAAACCCAAAACTCATTCGATCCACAAATAAAACCCAAAACCCAAAACCCATTCGATCCACAAATAAAACCCAAAACCCAAAACCCAAAACCTATTCGAGTTCATAAATAAAACCCAAAACCTATTCGATCCACAAATAAAACTCAAACTCCATTCAATCTCATCGCCTTAACACATATAATTAAGGCAAAACTATATCGAAACCGACTAGATTCTAAATCATATACTTAGAATTTAGTCCAATCAAATTTGATCGAGCTCTAACACATATATTTAGAGTTCATCCAAATCAATCAAACTAACTCTAATACATATACTTAGGGTGTAGTTAACCTTTTACTCTAGCCCATATATCTAGGGTAGAAACCAAATCAACTCAACTAATCCTAATACATATACTTAGGGTTAGTCAATCTCTCATTCTAGCACATATAACTAGAATGAAAAACATATCAAACTCGGCCAATCCTAATACATATAGGACTTAGCCACCACCTACTTTCGAGTAGCATCAAATCCGACCCACCTCAATACATATCCTTGGGGTTTGGTCTCTCCATTTTGGAACATATGCCAAATATAGAATCAAATATAATTGGACTCTAATACATATACTTAGAGCCAATTGAACCCAATTAAACTCTAACACATATAATTAGAGTTTAATATCGACTAGTTCTCAACACATATAAGCAGGATCAAGTCAATTTCGAATCCATCTAAATCCTAACACATATACTTAGGATTTAGTCAATCATTAGGATACGATTTATTCTATCCTCCTCACAAAGGTCTCTTAATCGAAGGTGCCCCAATCACACGGGGGTAATTAACAATAGATGCTTGCGTCTATTGGAAGTCATGGATCCGCAATACCTGATACCAACACCCACCCATCAACATACAAATGTAAATCTGGATCGCGAATACCATCCCACGGGAAACACCCCAAAAAAGGTGAACCGCGCGAGATGCGTCATTCGGGATCGCAGACAGCTGCCATCGGGGTTCACCCGACCTCTGGCGTCTCAGAAATCCACTACCCTGGAGAAGAAATCTGGAATGCCTCTGCCTGTCGATCTGTCGTCCATCACCTAGCGCCAAGCGCCTCTATCCAGAACCCACCTCCGGCGGCAGATCCCTATCCAAGGAACTGCAACGCCACGCTCCATACACAACGCCTACTCCATCGAGGCATCCAAAATCTGTAACGGAGGGACCGAATAAGCTGGAAGGTATCCTGGCGCAATCCACTCCTCAGACACACATATCCTATGCGCCTCGTCCCTCTAAACATGGAGCGCGCAGTTCAGCAACTGCGTAAACTCTTTGGCACAATGAGGCTCTCAAGTAGTCTCTCCAGCACCATCACCCTCGACTCTGCATCTAAAGGCTCCAAACTCAATCCTACGAATTGGGGTGATTCATCTGCCAAAACTGGCTCAATCAATCGATGATGTCCCACAGCTTAACTGCTGTCAACTGTCCACCCTGCCTCGGTGCCTCGGCACTAAGCGTTGGCACGAAGGGGGCTACTCAGTGCCACGACAACTGTAACACCGAAACCAGCTGCTCACTCCATCGCTGATATGCCTCTAACAATCCTGCCATCTGGGTCCGGAGCTCTTTGACCTCAATCTGGGTATCCGGCCCAAATCAAACCGCTCACCACGACAAACCACAACACAGCACACAACAAAAACTCGACCCAATCCAGCGAAAGTCTAGAGCATGTCACCCATTTCACAGCATTATGTTGTCTACAACCAACATAATCACTTAGGAGAATAAACATGGCAATCACTCATCCCGTCTCTTGGGAGAGGTATAAAACTCAATCAGGATTCTCGCTAAAAATCACGACTCTCACGAAGTCATCCAAGGGTCAAACCACAAGCCTAGGGTTTCTAAGTCCACCATGACTTACAACCTAGGCTCTGATACCACTATAATCTGTCACGCCCTAGGGTCGAAACTGCGACCTGGGCTCGCCAACAGATCCGCCGCCTATACAAAACCCTGCATAGGCGAAGCGTCCAACCTGCAAGAAAAGGTACTACAGCTAAACAGATATCAGAGCTATAAAGAAAATTACCGTAAAACTACAATCCAACCACTGTACAACTGGAAATAATAAAACAATATCCATCTCCCAAATATGATCAAATACAAAATCATCTGATACAATAACCAACAGCTTAAGCAGGGAGGTAAACTAAATAATACATCAGTGTACAGGCTCTCAGTACAAGTCAGATCCTCACAAATACAATAGTCTCTCAAAAGTGGAAATAAAACTAATCTACTGACTGTACTACAAATCTCCAATGAGGGGTACTGCTACTCTCCAAAGACCGGTAGGGATCTAGCTCGCGACTCCCTCGCCTCGAACAGCAACAGAAGGATCAGCAACTCCCGCAGAAGACTCTGCAAAACAAGGGAGAGGAAGGAAGAGGAAGGAAGAAAAGGAGGGGAAGAACCCCCAACGGGTGTGAGAACTACACCAACAAGTAGTTCTCAGTGGGTACCGCCACCAGGCCCGACGGTCTGCCCACTAATTCTACTAGAGGCATAAGATAACAATGCAGTAAAAACTGAACAAGAAAAGCTGGAGATACTCTACAGCTACCATGCCTCTATCTAAATGCTTAATGGGTGATACAGATGAAAAGATATGCAACCACTCGCACCCAAGGTGCTCAATCGACCCAATCGAACTGACTGCCTCATAGGGTCCAGTCAAACCTGCGCCTACCTACTGCCATTACATCCACGGAGGACTGGACTTACGTAGGGCGTCTGTGACTGCCAAAACTGGCCCAGCCAGAGGGACTACATCCGTGACTGCCTAAAAAGGCCATCCAGAGGGACAGCATCGACAAGTCGTGATACAAAAGTAACAGGCTCTGCTCCGGAGTGGCAATAGTAAAGTAACAGGCTCTGCTCCGGAGTGGCACTCGAGGGGCGTGACCCCACCGAGGAAAGGTATCCGCGCATCTCTGTCGAGCTCAAAGTGGCTCATGCAGGCTATAGTCAAAATCCACGCTCACTCTTAGAACGGAAGGACTCAAGATCCTCAAACATCTCGCACGACGGTCGGAGTACTCTCAACGACTCAGCTAACCAGCTCTCACGAATTTCGAGACACCAGCGAACTCAACCAACTCGTGGCACTAAACTCACAGGCTGAAGATATCCGGGATCACCGTCTACCAAACGGCTCCCAACAACACTAACATTGGTCTAAACTCAGCTACCAAACTCCACTCGGCCCCCAGGCACGAGTGCAACAATGTCCCACAATAACCTGACCACTCGGTCCACTACCCGGGCGAGGAAATTCTATGTCCAGGAAAAGATGCAAAGTTTGGGATGTCTAAAGCATAAAAGAACCTAGCCCAAGTGAAGGTTCTCTACTAGTCTGGTTAAACATGCAACAAATGACGGGGTGTTAGGTCAAGTTCCAATAATAGCATAAATAGGAAACATCATCTCTCACAAGCATGCTTTTACCTCATCTAGCATAATATGAATTGCAATTTCTCAATCATATATTGGTACACTAACATGCATGCATTCTATCAGATAGAATTAGAGAACCGTCCACCGGTTCTGGAGATGAAGCAATCCACCTAAATCGCTTTCCGCAGGCAAAGCCAAAGTCGGTGAAGTGCGTAGCCACACGCTAACAAAATCCGCCGAAACCGCACCCTCGGTACACGGTCGCGCAAGCCTCTGCTCAAACCAACATCATAGCCAACACCATAATCAACACCCGAACAACACACCAAATAGCACTTGCAGTTTTGCCAAAGCAGCACAGAGAAGGGGATTTTTCACCTGGGTGCAGTCCTCTGAAAAATCCAAAAAAATCACGGCTGCGATCCTCGTGACGAGTAGATGCAAAACGAGTATTTATACTCCTCGTTCCGACACCTGTAGGCCAAGATATAAATAGAACATTGCGGTAAGTCAAACTCCCTCAAGAACAAAAGTCTGCGGAAATCAGTCACGAAGAAGCTAAAACATCACCTTCGAAATGACCTCCAAAAATTTCGATAAAAATACAGTCGCGTTCCTCTCGAAGCGTAGATACCGATCAAGTCCTCACACGCCCTGATCCGATGCCCGTAGGCCGAGAAATCCCAACAATACTCCACCGCTGTCCCAAACATCGCAGCAGTATAAGGGGTCAAAAGATACCTCGGGAACACCACCAAAAACTCGAAATAGAGCGAAGTGATCAGCACGGAAATTGAAGGCGTACCTCTCATGAACGCGCTGCCACAAAAATCGGCTCAAAACTCCATCGGATGAGCACAGGAGAGTCCGCGGAAGAAACGTCGACGGAAAAGCCCAAAATCAAAGAAACGTCGAAGCGCGCCGCGTCGCAGGAATCATCAGTGCCGCGGCCTCCAAAAATTCTGGGAATCCATTAAGAAGTAGAGGACAAGGTGAGGAACAACCTTTCTTAAGGCCTCAACCTAAGAAAAGCTCGGGAAAGCCTTCAAAAAGAAGCCCAAAGGGGCTATTTATAGCCCAGCCCATAAGAAAGGAAAAAAATCCGGATTCGGGCGCCCGAAATCGGCCCGGCCCACTACTGTGCGCGCCCGAATCCTCCACGGCCCGCCACGTCGCTGCTCCGCGCCCCGCGCGCCCAGCGCACGAGTGCCCGCCAATCGCGGCGCGCCGCGTGGCGACGCGGTCCACGGCGGGGTGCACGCGCCGGGGTCCTTGCCGGGCAGCCGGGTCGCTGCGCTCGCCAATGAGCGAGCGACACGTGGCCTGGCGGGTCCACCGTGCGCCGTGCCCGGCGTGCTGTCTTGCGTGCGTTGACCAACCAATCAACGCTCGCCACGTGTGCAAGCCGAAGTCCGCTGGTCCCGGTGCACGCCCAAGTCCGTGGACCAGCCTGCCCGCCGCCGCGTACGCGCCTGCCCGCGCTCCGCCGCTTGCCCGTCGCCGCCGGTGCTGCCCGCCGGCCGGAACAGTAACCAAGTGCCTCGAAATTCGTGTTTTGACATACGGGCTCCGAAAAATACAAGTAAATTATCTATTTTCATCGTTTTCGCGTGCTGAGTCCAAATCCGATATCCGTTTTGCCAAATTCCACTTCTAAAATTTATCGAAGGCATCCGGACAGGTATTCTTAATCCAAATTTCGTGCTGGGTCTAATTCTGAAGTCCGATATGCACACAAACACCTCCGATACACAACACGGGCCTCCAGAAGCTGCTGATCCAACAGTAATCTTATCGCGGGGATCCGAGTCCTCACACAGCCTCCAAGGTTTGCTTGACAGATGTCGCCCACAATCGAATTGGCCTCGCTTCGCTTCACTAGCCATTCGGCATTCCCATTGGACGGCCATGCTTGGCCCCCAACACCATTGGTCCACTCCATGGCTCACTTTACGAAAATCAACATCGATTGCCTCCTTCTACTTCGTGGCCTCGCACCGCACGAATCCCCGCTCGGCACCCTTGCCTTTGCGAGTCTTGTCCATTACGGCGGACCGACCGTTCCAAAGTAACAAAGGTCTTGGTGTTTGATACTCGAAATCCAAGTTCGAAGCTTAGTTGCTTTATTTTTTCAGCTAAATTTATTTTAAAATAAATGAAACGGATAATATGCTATTTTCTCTCTTCTCAAAAAAAAAAAAACTTTAATGTACTTTATGATTTTTTTTTTTTTACCTTTCTTTTTCCCAGAGAAACTATTTTGTGTGAATCATTTATTATAGTGCAAAATTTAATCAAGTAGCTTTGTACATGAAATGAGGCCAATTATCAAATCATATTCCATCCAACATAATTCAATGCACATAAAAAAATTGCCTCAGTTTGTATCTATATAACTTTTCAAAACAAAAAAAATAATAAATCTTAAACTCAAGATACTTCTTTTGGTTTCTTCAATTTTATATTTCGGTCCGTTAAGATATCTCTTAAAACGTAGTATAGTTAAACTATACTATAAAGTATTTGACAGAACACAAAAGTGCACCTATTAGACGATGACAGTTTCGGAGAAGCTACATCTTATGGTTTGATTGAATGGAAAAAAATGTTGGAAATCGAATTCTACAAAATGCGACCAATTTCGCAGCAAGATGACATGACAAAATGTTTCACACACCTTAAAACTTTGTACACATACAACCCTTTCTCATGCATATACCAAATAATTGACTCCTCAAATCTCTTGTTTGTAGCAAACAGAAAAAAGCAATCTCCCTGAAAATACAGCTCTTAACTCAAACTATCTTAAGAGAAAAAGAAGAAGAAGAAACTGGGAACACAAATAAATTTGTACACTCAACATACAATAAAACGCCACTATCACCGAACTTGGCTAGATCGAGTATCGCCTCCGCCTCGGAAACAAGAACCGGGGATCGACATTAGCCTTCGCGCCTAGCGGTTTAATATCCCTCATCCTGAACAGCTGATTCAGCTTGCCAAGTTTTTTCGTGAAAGATCGCAGTAGCTTGTTCGCGGGGTTCACTTTAACAAGCTCTTGCTTCATTGACACATGATCCTTCTCTAGATCAGTGAGCCTCATCCTCATCCGCGCGACCTCGAGCTTGAGCTCTCTGTTCTCCCTTCTCACCGACGCATAGTTGTCTCGCGGAGAGATTGCACCGCTGCCGACTCCGCTTCCTGATCTCTGAGGGTGCTGGCAGTTCACCGAGCCTAAGAAGAACTGATCTTGGCTGCCGTTCAAGGCGTTTCGGAGTCTGATTTGTTCCAAGTAGAGGACTTGGACTGCCATCTGGACGGGCAGTCTTTCGTTCTGCGCGGCGTGGCTGCACGCTTCTTGCGAGAGCTTCTGGCAGTCGATTGTTTTGCAAAGGCGGTAGCGCTCCGATTCCTTGATGTTCGGATGAACCTGACAGTCATTGGTTTTCGGTCAGATTCTGAAATGTTGAGTTTGTCAGAGATGAATGCAACCTACGATCAATTCTTAATGAGTGATATATATATGTTTTGAACTTTGCTTAAATACGGAATTCAATATCGAGATCAGGTCCTCAATGTACTAGTACTGCTGATTCAAATACGAATTCAAATCATGTGGAAGAATGATGTTACCTTGAGGAAGATATCGACTGCTCGATAAAGCCCGTCGGTGACGACTCGAGCATGATCGGGCATTATCTCCACTAGAGAGATGAACTTGGACGGCATTAAGTTCGAGTCGAGCGCGATCTCCGCGAGGTAGCTGTCTAGGAGCTTCGACACCTTGAAAATCAAGCTTTGCTTCGGAGATCTCGGGCTCTCGAAATCGTAACAACCGTTGCCGTCCTCCCGCCTCAGCTGAGCTCTCTCCTCCTCCTCCTCCTCATCCAAGTTCAAGAAAGTCGAGAAAATCCTCGCGACCGAGTCCGTCTCGTACAGCGCATGATGCCCGTTTTGCGGGCTCGAAGGAATCAATACGTCCTCGAGGATGGCTTGGTCTAGTTGTAGCCCGATTCTCCTCTCCAAGTCGGTCTTACAAATCATCGACACGTTGGCCATCGTTGCGGTCTTCAGCAGGCCCGAAAGAAACGCCATCGGCACGGGGCTCTTCCTCGACTGCGCGGGCAGTAAGCTGACTATTGCCTCCACAATTGCTCTTTGCTTCTTCGACGCCTCGCAGTTCAAAAAGCTGGCTTTGTTCGACTGAACATCTCTGATCATGAGACACTGCAGAGAGTTTCGCGCATAATTGATCAAGATCCTACTGATAGTATCCTGCTTGAGCCCCTTCGACTTCACCGACGAGAGCACTCTTTGAAAGAACTCCAAGTTCAAGACCGCGAGAGCTTTCCCCCACCAATCCAGCTCCTGCTCTGCGGCGATCGCTGGCTTCGGTGGCAAGCTCGGTTCGAGCTTCGAGAGCCCGCAAGTCAGCTGTTCTTTGCACACATTGTTAGTGATCACTGTGATCAACCTACTAACCAAACTGATCTCCTCGGCGATCGGGACGAGGGTCTCGCATTGATGGAGAACCGATATCGAGTTCATGATGCTCGGGAAAACCGTCTCCTTCAGAAACAGTTCTGCTCGCAGCTCCAAATTCTTCTCGGAGAACTCTTCGGTCATCTGGAGGTAATGCGCAGCGCATCTTAGCATCGCAACGGTAGAAAGTGTGATGTCTATGTTCACTCCATAGCAGAATTTTGCAGCCAATTCGAATGCTTCGGCCCCGCCCGGAGTTCCCTGGAGATTGATTCGGGTCACCTTCGAATCCTTCGCCTCGAAAAGAAGTTTTCTGATCTTTCCACTCCGCGACACCAGGGGGAACTGTGGAAGTACATTTGATTGATATTGATATCTTTTTTATCAGATCATGTTTAAACAAAATGATACTGATCACGTCGATCAGATACTGTAATCAAGTCTATAAAAGTAAACGACACGTCCAAATGTTTCCAACAAATTGAAATTATGACACAAAACTGCAAAAAAAAAAAATAAAAAAAATGATCCTGATAGTACTCACCTTATGAAGAGGAAAGCTGATTGTTCCAACATCAACTGTGAGATCACTCGACACATCGGTCGGCGGCCTACAAGTTGGTACAGTTGAAATAAAAGAAAAACCTTTGTTGTATACTAATATAACTCAGATGGATCAGTTGAAATAAAAGAAGAAAAAAAAAAGGAGATAGAAAAGTTGTGTAAGCTTGTTTCAGTTGAACAGTACAGAAAAAAAAGAATAAAAGAAATAGATATAACTGCAGCTTCTTTTGGGAGAAAAGATACAGTTCTATGCACAGAACTCTCTCTTAAAAAAAAAAAAAAAAAATCATGTGCAGTTTTTTGTTTTTTTGTTTTTTGTTTTTTTTGGTAATTGTTGCCATTCAGCCTAACCAAATCGGACGCGCCTTTGATTGGACTCGATCCGAAGATTATTATATTATTTAATTAGAATAGTTTTAATATCTAGCATTTAATTTAGAAAACTAATTGGGATACACTTAAATCATATTAAGATAGCAATCATAAATCATTTCGGCCTTATCTTCTTAAATATACCGGTGATTCTCTCATAAAGAAGATGACACTACAACAAAACTATACTATAGCGACACTTTTAGATATTTCTAAAAATTAAAAAAAATGTTGCTGTAAAAAATACCGACACTTATTATTAGTGTCGCTATATGTGCCGTCGCTAGGGTTTATAGCGACACATTACCATAATGTGTCCTAAAAATATGTCTCTATAACCTAATTTTAGATATAGATAGACTACAAATGGGACACTTATAAAAAAGTGTCACAAATATGTGTCCCTATAATCTAATTTTGTTGTAGTGTGATGAACAAGAAAAAATAAAAAAATATCCATAAATTCTAGAGAAATTCGAATCACAAGACCCATCGAAAAAGAAAAATTATATCTTCCATTAATCTATGTTTCTGGAGTATCTTGAACTGTGGATTATAAATCTTGCTCATTCGTAGCTAGATCTACCGTGGATTTGAATTGCTAGAAAACATTCTTGGATGATCCAAGAACACGTAAATAAATCTCTATGATCCAAAATTTATGGCGTTCTAGTGCAAGTTATTTATGTAAAAAGATACAAACAAATATCTTCGCTGCTTTCTACAGTAATAAAATATGAATTTTATCTGAACTATACTGCATTTTGAAATGAGATCCTTAGCTTCAAATATATTTATTTTATTATCTAATCTTACAGTCATTTTGGCTCCGAAAAATTACTTAGCAACTATCAAAATCTATGTAGAATTTAATTGTTTTTGTTTAAATAATTTTAAAAGAATTCTTTAGAACAACTGAATATCATGTTAGGTAAAAACATTCTGTATCAAAAAAATTAAAAATACAATTAAGTTCTTACAGGAACATATTTAAATTAAATACTTTGTAAGCACTGAATAGTAAAATTAAAATTCGCGAAGGACGATTGTAAGTCCCTAAAATTGAGTGGTGATTAAAAAAATAGTATAATTTAAGAGATGAAAATGATCAAAGAGGTAATTAAGTCTAACGATAAATAATTTGATAGCACCAACTGCTTGATGCTATCGATAGCATAATAGTCGATATATATATATATATATATATATATATATATATATATATATAAAATTGAGTTTCTAAGTTTGTAAAAGCACCGGCTCATTGGTGCTGGTAGGCGTTTAGTCTTTAGATGAAGAGATATAAAATTAGAATAATAGTTGGCCCCTTAAGTTTAGTGGGTGGTTGGTAGAATAGCATGATCTAAAGAGTGAAATTAGTTAAGTTAAAGAGATAGATCTAATGGTAAAAGACTTACAAGCATAAATTGCTTGGTGCTTTTACTATATATATATATATATATATATATATATATATATATATATATAGTTAGTTTCATATGCTTTCGAAAAGTACAAAGATTTTCGTGTGTATAAGTTGTTTTTGAAAATGGGACATCCGATTCGATGATCGGTTCCGTTAAACTTGATCTATCGTATTGGAGCTATTTAGAGACCAAATTTAATAATTTTTTAATTTCGTTTGTTTAGTGAATAAGTAACTCCAAAATGAAGGGTTGAAATTAAAATTTTTATAAAAATAGTTATAAAAGACTTAAATTTTAAATCAAAAGTTTTTTAATCTTACTCTCTATGTTAAGTAAAATTTTATATTAAAGTTTCTCGTAATTTAGATTGTTCTATATCGTTGAACTTTCAAATATATCACATCGGTCGTTAAAATAATCATTTTTAAGATCCTTTGATTACTTGATAAATAATATCAAAAAATTATAAAATTTTATTTCTAAATAGTTCTTATAAAGTAGATCATGCCTAATAGAATTGATTGTCGAATCTTGTTTTGACCGCGGGAAGGTGAACCTTGAGATGTCCTCTCATCAAAAATAATTTATAAGTACGAAAATCTTTGTACTTTAAGCACGTGAGACGTGTATATATATAGGGTCCGGCTACTATACTCTTATGAGTAAATTTTTTTTGCACTCATAAGTTTTCATTCCTTGGATGAAGGAATGTGCGGTTAGGATTAGGATTATAGTAGTTCCTAAGATTTTTACTATTTTTCCAACAATCTAGTAAATCCTAGGGGGACTACTATCATCCTAACCGCACATTCCTTCATCCAAAGGTGAAAAAGTTATGAGTATTAAGGAGTTTATACTCATAAGAGTATATTAACCCTATGTTATATATATATATATATATATATATGAGTATTTTTTTTTTTTTTTTTTTTATATATATATATATATATATATATATATATATATATATATATATGAGTAAGACTTTTTTTTTTTTTTGTTACCGTTCATTCATACTTATTTAACGGCTCAGATTTAATTATTTTTAAGTTGTGACCTGTAATAGCAGATCACTTTGAGGGAGGTACCGATTACCAGGAACCCTAAAATAGGGCTATTTTAGTCTTTTGACTCAGGGGTAATTAAGTAATTTTATCTCTATTTAAATTTTTTTTATTTTTATAAATATTATAAATTTTAAAGATTTTAATTTAGTGAGAGTTTTTATTTTTGAAAAGATTATAAATTTTAAATATTTTGATTTAGTTATGGTCTTAAATGGTAATATTTTAATGGTCTTTATTTAATATATTTTAAATAATTTTAATTTTAGAAAACTATATTAAAATTTAGATTATTTTTAGGAATTAAAATTTAGTAACCTATTAATTTCTTATTTCTTTTTTTTTTAAAAAGAGAAAAATTTAAATTACTTTTTTTATTTAATTTGTTAGTTATTTTTATTTCTAATTTAAAGGCTGAATTTTTTAAAATTTTATCAAATAGTAAAAACTTTAATCTGATGGATAAGGTGCATAGTATTATCTCAATTTTTTTTTAATTTTTGAATAATTTATTGATCAACAATCTCTTTTATTTCATGAAACTATACTAACTGCATTCTTATTTTTAATTTTAACTCTTTAAATTAATAACTAAATTATAATTCTAAAACTCTTTAAATTAATGACAAAATTATAATTTTAAAATTTATTTTAAATTAAACTCTTTAAATTAATGACTAAATTGTAATTCTAAATCTCTTTAAATTAATAGAAAAATTGTAATTTAAAAAAAAACTAAATTAAACTCTTTAAATTAATGACTAAATTGTAATTCTAAAACTCTTTAAATTAATGTTTAAATTGTAATTTTAAAACCTTTTAAATTAATGACTAAATTGTAATTCTAAAACTATTTAAATAATGCCTAAATTGTAATTCTAAAGCTCTTTAATTAATTTTTTTAAATTAATGTCTTGATTATAATTCTAAAACTATTTAAATTAATGCATAAATTGTAATTCTAAAACTCTTTAAATTAATGTCTAAATTATAATTTATTTTTTTTTTAAATTAAACTTTTTAAATTAATGACTAAATTATAATTCTAAAATTCTTTAAATTAATGCCTAAATTGCAATTCTAAAAAATTTTAAATTAAACTCTTTAAATTAATGATTAAATTGTAATTCTAAAACTTTTTAAATTAATGCATAAATTGTAATTCTAAAACTCTTTAAATTAATACCTAAATTGTAATTTTAAAACTCTTTAAATTAATGCCTAAATTGTAATTCTATTTTTTTTAAAAAAATTAAACTCTTTAAATTAATGCCTAAATTGTAATTCTAAAACCTTTTAAATTAATGTCTAAATTGTAATTCTAAAACTCTTTAAATTAAACTCTTTAAATTAATGCTTAAATTGTAATTCTAAAACTCTTTAAATTAATGCCTAAATTGTAATTCTAAATTTTTTAAATTGAACTTTTTAAATTAATGGCTAAATTATAATTCTAAATTTTTTTAATTTGAACTCTTTAAATTAATGCCTAAATTGTAATTTTAAAATTTTTTAAATTAATGCCTAAATTATAATTCTAAAACTCTTTAAATTAATGCCTAAATTGTAATTCAAAAATATTAAAAATTAATGTATAAATTAGTACAAAATTAATGCCTAAATTTGTGAAAGGTATATAAAACAAAACTTTCATTATATGTTGAATTTAAAAATTTATTCATTTTCAAATATTTTAGAATAGTGGTACAAAACTAATTTCTAAATTAGAGAAATTCTAAAATTTTGTATACATATTAAATATGTTGAATTTGATTATAAATCTATGTTCAAAATTTTTAAAAAATATTAATATAAATTAATGACTAAAGTGTAATTCTAACACTCATTAAACTAATGTTTAAATTGTAATTCTAATTTTTTTTTAAATTAATAACTAAATTGTAATTCTAAAATATTTTAAATTAAAATTTTTAAATTAATGCATAATTTGTAATTCAATTTTTTTTTTAAAATTAAACTTTTTAAATTATTGCAAAATTAATGGCTAAACTAATGGAAGGTTTTTTAATTTATATATATATATATATATATATATATATATATATATATATATATATATATATATATATATATATATTATTTTGTAATGTTTAATTAGGGAAATATTTTTTTATGAATTTATCTGTTAACCTTTTAATAAATAAAATTATATTTTTATCTTTTACCGATCAACGCCTAAGAATTTTTTTATTATTGTTTTAGAAAAGTACCTGAGTATTACTCTCTCTCTCTCTCTCTCTCTCTCTCTCTCTCTCTCTATATATATATATATATCATTAATAGTATCAAGTGCTTATATACTTTCAAAAGTATAAGCTTATCCATACTAGTAAATTTTTTATCATAGAATTTGTATTGGAATCCATGTTATTGTAAAGATATTTAAGGAAAGAGAGAAAGAAAGTGTAATTGTACAAATCCCAATGCAAATTCTATGATAAAAAATTCATAAGTATAGATGAGCTTATACTTTTGAAAGTATATAAACTCTACTCTCTCTCTCTCTCTCTCTCTCTCTCTTATATATATATATATATATATATATATATATATATATATATATATATATATATATATATATATATATATATAAAATTGTGTTACTATACTTTTAAAAGTACAAAGTCATTGGTATCGATAGATTTTCGGCCTTGATAGAAATTTATAGAATTTGAATAAACTGGAATAATTTTTTTTTCTTTTGGTAAAAATGTGTACAATTTATCTGAACTATCCCATTTTGATTTGATTATTTGATATTTAAAAATTTTAATTTTATAATATAATATTTTAATTTATTTAATTTGAGCCAATTAGTAACCCTGTAACTTCAAAATTCGAAAATACTATTTATTTTTATGGGTGTAGTTAATATATTTTACGCAATTCACGTAACTATAAATTTATTAAAATAAACAACTAGCTTAAATTTTATATATAAAGAGCTATCAAATTACTAAAATCAAAACTTTGATACGTCGGGTAGTCGAATCAAAATGATTTATAGTTCGGATAAATTTTATATATTTTTACTATTTATTTTTTTAACCAAAACTATATGAAAACTAAACATGGTGTTAAACAAAGGGAGATTAAAATCTTTCTGTAGACATAATCTTAAGGAAAACCAATCAACATTAGATAAACAAATTGCTATCAAACAGATTAGAATATACAGGGAAGGAAACATAATTTTGTTACTCGAAGGAAAAAATAAAAATTGTAGAGGGTGATGAAGAATATAGAATAGTGTACCACTCATTTGCATGCCTGGTGCTCAAACTTGGCCTAAATGTTCTCTTCCCTGATATGCTCTGCTTCAACTCTGTCACTGTTGCAACACCCATCTCTCTCTCTCTCTCTCTCTCTCTCTCTCTCTCTCTCTGGGTGTTGGTTTGGTGTTTCACACTTAGAACTATGGAGATTGTTGGTGGAGAGAGAATGAGGAGAGTGTGAGTTTTAATGAGCCCAGGGTGGATTTAGATTTTTGGAGAAAAGCTGTGATTGTGATGAGAGTTTTAAAAAGTAGTTGCTGCAGCAGCAGTTGGGTGTTTGGGTGTTTGATGATGGGGAAGATGTTATGATTTGATTAGATTTGTAATTGAATCCTAGTGGATTAAGGTTAATATTTAAATCTTAAAGAGATAAGTTTGTTAAGATTTAAATATTAATTAGAATAGAAATCTATTTAGATTAAAATTTGGATAGCTTTTAATTTAAGCTATGAATATAGCATATGTGTTATTATTGGATGGTGGTGTTAAGAAGGATATACCCATGATGGTGATAATACCTATAGAGGTAGTGGGGGCTAGAATTTAGACACATCCATATAGTAGTATCCACAGCACGGTAGTGTTAAGGAGGATATACCCACGATTGTGGTAATATTCATGGAGGTTGTGGGGGTTAGAATTTAGACACACCCATATAGTGGTATCCATAGCACGGTGGTGATAATATCCATGGAGGTGGTGGTAATACCCATAAAGGTAGTGGGGGCTAGGATTTAGCTACACCCATATAGTGGTATCTACAGCACGGTGGTGATAACACCCATAGAGGTGGTGGGGGCTAAGATTTAGCCACATCCATAGCCTTTTAGGTTTATAGAATACGAGAGAAGGGTGAGAGAGATTCAGGAGGAGGGTTAGGATTGAAGCTAGTGTAATTCTTTTCTTGGTTAATGAATCTTATTTTACCCGCATATTTTTTTGTATTGGTTTTCTTCTCTTTATGGCTGTATTGGTTCCAGTTTTGTTGAAAAAATAAATTTTTTAATAAAAATCCGATTTGACGTTTCCGCTGCGGAATCACAACTCTAGATGGTACCAACGTGGATTGCGGTACCGAAACGGATTGCGAATTCAGAAAATTTAGTACCGAAACGAGTACCAAATTTTTCCAACAGAAGATTTAAGAAAACGACTCTTTCTTTCACCTAAGATAAAAGTAAAATGTTTTAAAATTTAGAAAAATAATAGCTCGACATCCTTTCATTCTTTCGAATTTTTATTTTTATATAAAAAAAGTGACAAGACAAAGATGTAAGATTTACATCATAAGCTACATCTCTTTTTGCGGTGCACAAATAGTATTTCTTTAATATTTAACGAGTTAATCTCTGCATAAAAGAAAAAACACACACACACACACACTCATTAAACTATTACACGAGTTTCACTATGATTTGTAAATTTTGATATATTGAATTTTAGTGTTCAGATTATAGAAAGTTATGTAGCATGTTAAGTCACTGTTCTGAATCCGTCAATTATGAACGCATGTTAAAAATTTTCTTTACTGGCGTAATTAATTTCTTAAGAAGTATTTTTAAGATAATCAACAACGTGCTAATCATATGCATTATTGCTCTTTAGAAATAGTGATTGACCGATTTAGAAACATGACTTTGCATTCAACGTCAAATCCGGCCAAAATTATCGTGCTTTTGTTTTTACCGTCAAACAAACAACTGCAATCTCTAGTAGAGCGCGTTTTATGAATAAAAAAGTTTAGAGATTTTGTTATAATAGAAGCGTTGGTGCTTCTGATTCTATTATTGATATAAACTGCTGTGGGGTTTATAGCATAGCACTTTTTTAATTTACTATTCACAAAACATTCTATTAAGCAACACTAAACTCTAAACCAATCAAAGTTTCGGAACTAAAGCAAAACTCTAGCAACTGTTTAGGAACTGCAATTAGCCTGGCAGTGTTTTTACATCCTTGCAAGCTCATCACTTTAAATGTCTGAAGTTCTTTTCACATAATAATTACTTGATGGCCAATCCAATAATTATTCCTTTTCTTACATGATATCATTCCCTATCACTTGAGCTCTACTTATTTACCTTTCGTTAGTGATCCAAAGATGCACCTCAAATATGAACCTCAAGCGCCCATTAAAGTAGTTCTTGGTGATGAGACCTAGAGATTTTTAGGTAGACCTAGAAAACACTGGAAACATACACTGCATAAATTAAGTTCACTAACCATCCCAATATTCCTTGTACTTGCATAGAAATTAAGGATCACTTGTAAATTTTACGCTTTTCGAGGTGTTCTGTGCAAAAAAAAAAAAAAAAAAAAAAATTTTGTACATCCTCAAAAGGGGTGTATATCTTACACCTTACAAATTTCAAAATAAAATAAATTTTACTGATCACTTCGAAGTGACCAGTGAGGGATCCCCCATCCTAAGATGAATGAGGTGTATATTGTACATCCAAAAATAAATATACAGATAATATTATTTAAAAAAAATATATAATAAAAGTACTGGTACTATGGTACACTCCAAAAAGAGAGTAAATCTTATAATCTCTTATCTTATCAATTTTTTTTAATACTAAAAATTCAAAAAAGATGTACACAAAGCATTAACCGATAAGGTAAAAATGTATGGATGGTTGCTATACTATCCTCATACAGCAGCTTGGTCTCTATACTTTCAATATAAACAGTGTGATCTCTCTCTAGTATCTAATTAATTATAATTATGTTTGAAGTAAACTGAAATAATTGAATATGTAATAGTTGATGGGCTGACGAGAAAAGTACATGGATCAATTGCAATATGAGGATAGAACGGGGAGTATATAAACATTTAACTCTTTATAATAAATAAAAGGGTAACAGCTGTGGCTTTCCTCTGCCTTTTGGCCAAAAGTGAGCTTAGGGTTAGTGGGAGGTCTTTGGGGACCTGCTAAGAAAGGTAATTGATTACTAATTGATCTTATGCAAGGGCAACTGCCAGAAGGATTCCTCTTGGGGTGGCACCCTCCCTTTTTTCATAAGCATGCTATCATGGTTCATGACTAAGCCTAAATACTTTAAAAATATAAAACGAGAGAGAGAGAGAGAGAGAGAGAATCGAAGGGTGTAAATTGTTGGCTTAAAAGAAACAACAATCTGCTCTGTAACGGAAGGCCGGATGGGACTGAGTCACGTTCGAAATGACGTGACGTTGAATTGGGCGAGTAATATTCGAAGTGGCGTGAGGCTGATCGGGCTGAGCCACAATCGAGACCTGTAATCGTTATGTCTATGCATAATAATAATAATAATAATAATAAAAAAGAAAAAAAAAAAAAAAAGAAGAAGAGAAAAGAAAAGCCAACCTTAAAAATACAAAAAAGAAAAATTAGGTCCACTTTAAAGCCTACTTGCCTGGAAAGCTTAGCAGGCTATGATGAAGTTGCATTAGTATTAATTCTAGTGTGGGGCCTTCTTAATCAAGCACATTCAATGGTGTAGATTAATACCATAACACAATACTGAGCTCATCGGTAATCGTCTGATGGTGATCGGAGGGACGATATGAGTTTGTTGACGTTGTTTTCTATCATATCAATCTTTAGGTAATATGGTATAAAGATTACTTTAAGCCCACTTAATCCTTTTGAATTTTACTTTCTGACAACGGATAGTAAATGGATTCGTAACCCCTCTTTGGTTTCTTATCACACATAAGTAAGGGGTGCTATAGATATTTTTAAACTATTTGGTTTGGTTTTTCAAAGCAACTTCTCTACTTCAAAATTTGCCGAGTTTCAAAATTTGACAAACAAATAGTTTGAATCTTTTACTCTAGTGGAAAGCTAAAATAATTCTTTCCAATACTAAAAGCAAAACCTTTAATTTAAAGCTATTGACGAAGATATCAATTGAAAAAGTTACTAGTATCTTGTCGAATGTCTTTATTTACGATTCTACTAAGAATATCTAACCAAACCAGAGTAGTAACAAATGTTAAGACTAATATTGGATCGTTTGCCACTAGATATTTTTTTAAGGCACTATAGTATAAGAGCCGGTCTTGATATTTGATATTCACGGTACACGTGAGTGGACGTATTAAGACTAAGGGTGATGCTTGTAGGATCGTTGTACGCTAACTGGATTCAATTGGACGTTGGGTTATTCTAACGCAACTCAACTTCCAGAAAATACCGCAATTGACAATACCCTATCAACTTAAAGCGCAATCAATTCACTTAAAGCGTACAGACACAGCGCCTACGGGTCTCGACTGGATTCAACCCATCTGGACGTTGGGTCTATTGTTGGGCCTCTTACCGTTAGGTCTATTGTGGACCGCAGCCCCACTCAACTTATTGGGCTCACCCAACTCAACTTATTAGTCTCCTGGGCCTATTGTCACGGGCAGGAAGTTGGACCTATTTTTAACCCATAAATAAATAGCCAACAATCCCCCCCCAACACCTGCACCGTGTGGGAATTGAACCCGTGCCACTGGCTCTGATACCACTTGTAGGATCGTTGGCGCTAACCATTAATTCCAAAAGCTCGAGCTGTTAGAAATACGCAACCAATTCACTTAAAGCGTACAGACACAGCGCCCACGGGTCTCGACCGGACTCAACCCATCTGGACGTTGGGTCTATTGTTGGGCCTCTTACCGTTAGGTCTATTGTGGACCGCAGCCCCACTCAACTTATTGGGCTCACCCAACTCAACTTATTAGTCTCCTGGGCCTATTGTCACGGGCAGGAAGTTGGACCTATTTTTAACCCATAAATAAATAGCCAACAATGCTAGCTAGGTATACACTCCATAAGAAGTGTACATCCTACATCCCATCCCATTCTGGAATGGGTATTCATTCCATCCGTCACATCGAGTGACGGGTGAAATTCACTCCATCCCAGAATGGAGTAGGGTGTAGGATGTACACCACTTATGGGGTGTACACCTATATATACCCTAAGACTAATACTGTATTATTGTCTGCCGAATTGATATGTTGCCTAACAATAAATGCTTAGATAAGAGAGCTGATGAGTACTGGCTAGTTTTTGGTCTTTGATGGGTGAGACAGGAACAGGATTAGATCTCCACTATGTGGTCTAGTGTGACCAAGAAAACAAGGTAATTGGGAGGGAAATGGGGGGACAGGGTCCATAGAAGATAAGGAGAGTGGAGGAGGGGGGTTTTGTTGCAAAGCTTCCACAAGGCATTGATGGGAAGGTGAATGGAATCATTAGCATAGGAGAAAGCCAAGTGGCCCTCCTTGTGGCAGACCATAAAGGGGAACTGGTTTTTGCTATTATAAGCCTTTGTTGTAGGCTCCATTGTGTTCTCAATCTTATAAAATAGATTTAGTAAATATGGTTTCATTAGAGTAGAAGGAAGGTGATTACCATTATTATCATAAACATCTACTAAGAAATATTAAGTTTTAGTGAAGGGAGCATGGGCTAGGAGGAACCCAAATATACCCCCAAAACTTAATTACCTATTCATTTTGATTTTAGAACCTGGTTAGGTCTTGTTCTTATGCTTTCACCTGCAATAATTTATAGTGCATTTGGCAAAGAGAAAAATTTTGAATCAAACTTTTATTGTAGTGGGAAACAGAAATAAAATTTTTAGCCTGAAAAGTAAAAAATAGAGTTCACAAAATAAGCCCTTAATTATATCAAATTTGTTTATTTTATCCCAACCCTATTAAAACATCCTAAAGACATTCTTGGGTGTTCCAAGCTTTATATATTTGGTTAAGAAATTGTGAAGGGTCTGTTACTTTTATGCATTGGGATTGGGAGTCTCATTTTTAAATTTGGGATCAGACTCTAAATACACACTGATGATAATCATTTTGGCTACAGATTCTGTTGGATTTGTTTGATTTGTTGAATCATAGACACACTCCCCACAGTTGTAGGTGGAACCTGCACCACAATATAAGATTGTTATGGTGTTTTCATATCTGATTGGCTTCATCCCCTTATAAATGATGCACATTGCAAAACCAAAGGAAAGCTTAAAGGTTATAAATATAAGAATTTAGGAGGTATGATAAATGTTGTAAAATAAGGATGAAAAATATTGATGGTAATTTCACAAATATTTAGTGGGCAATTTTATAATTCACACCCTAAACACCCAAATAGAGATCCACGCACCAAAGCAATAACAATAAAAATTAAACCACAAGAACACAATGATTTTACGTGGTTCGGCTATGCCTACATCCACGGGAGAACAAGCAAAGAAACTTTCACTATCAAATCGTAGAAATTACAAGAGAGATACAAATAGGAGAGATATCACATTTTCTCAAAGATATAGAAAAGCTTCCAAATCTCTAACTCTATCTAAATGGTGCAAACCATATTTCACTAGAAAGATCTCACATCCTTCTTGATAGAACCAAGATGAAACCAAAACCCTAAGGTTTTCTCTTTTTTCCCACTTCTTTTTCTCTCTCTATATTTTTTTCTTAATATTCTAATCACCCCTACTTTAGCTTTAAAAGATAAAGCTATTAAATATGGGCCGTTGGATCAAAAAATTATAATCTAAAGGCTTACAAGTAAGAGGGCCAAATATATAATAAGAAAATATAAAAATAGAATATTTGACTTCATCAAATTATATAGCCCAAATAACAATGCCCAATGTAATTAAATCAACAATCTCCCACTTGAAGGCAAATATTGATCCATCAAATAAGCTTTATCATAATGCATTATTCTCCAACCACTCCATCTACGTCTCGATCAATTCGGAGTGCTTCTTACAAAATTTGAGCTTTTCTGTAGGAACAACCTTTGTCAACATATATGCAAGATTTTTCTTTGTATCGATCTTTTCTAAATCCAAGTATCGACGATCTAATACCATTCGAATAAAGTAAAAGCGAACGTCAATATGCTTAGTTCGGGAGTGATACGCAGCATTCTTGCAAGATGAATTGCACTTTGATTATCACAATGCACAGCATATTTATTTTGCTTCACTCCGAATTGTGCAAGTAATCGTTTCAACCAAATCATTTCTTTCACCGCTTTGGTCATGGCAACATATTCGGCTTCGGTAGAGGACAAAGCAACAATGTCTTGCAATCTAGACATCCAACTGATCGCACTACCTCCAAATGTGAAAACATATCCCGTAGTGGATTTTCTTGTCTCTCCACAACCAGCATGATAGGAATCAACATATCCGTTCACCTCTAAAGAAGTTCCGCCAAAACACATGCAAATATTTTGTGTGCCCTTTAAATACCGAAGAATCCACTTAACAGCTTGCCAATGCTCCCATCCCGGATTAGACATATATCGTGAAATAACTCCAACCGCATAAGCTATGTCCGGTCTTGTACAAACCATAGCATACATCAAACTCCCAACGACGGAATTATAAGGAACACTCTTCATTTTATCTTTTTCGATTCCATTCTATGGAGAGTTCTTCTTGGATAATTTGAAATGTCCGGCTAATGGAGTAGAAATCGGTTTACAATCATTCATTTCAAATCTTTCAAGCACCTTGGAAATATAGCCCGATTGACTAAGTCATAACTTGTCATGCTCCCTATCCCTTTTAATTTGTATGCCCAAAATCTTCTTTGCTTTACCAAGATTCTTAGTTGCAAACTTCTTCGACATGTCGAGCTTCAACTTTGCTATATCATTTTGATCATTACTAGCAATCAACATATCATCCACATATAGTAACAAAATAGTGAATGAATCATATGTTGAACCTTTAAAGTAAACATAATGGTCAAAATCACATCGTTTGTAGCCTTCATCTTGCATGAAAGAATCAAACTTCTTATACCATTGTCTAGATGCTTGCTTTAAACCATACAATCCCTTCTTTAGCTTACATACTAAATTAGAATTAACTTCATCAACAAAGCATTCGGGTTGAAACATATAAATTTCTTCATCCAAATCACTATGCAAGAAAGTGGTTTTAATATCAAGTTGTTCAAGCTCAAGATCCAAATTTGCAACCAAGGATAAAACAACTCTAATTGAGCAATGCTTAACAACGGGAGCAAATATTTCATTGAAGTCAATACCTTGCTTTTGTCCATAACCCTTAACAACAAGCCTTGCTTTATACCGATTGGATCCATCGGCTTCATTCTTGATCACATAAACCCATCATTTTTTCAATACTTTCTTTTCAATCGGAAGCTCTACCAACTCCCAAGTATGATTTTGATATAAGGAATCCATCTCATCCTCCATTGCCCTTTACCACTTTGCTTTTTCGGGACAATATTTTGCTTCCTGAAAACACTCGGGCTCACCCGAATCAGTAAATAAAGCATAATATAAAAAAGGAGAGTACCTTTGGGTGGGTTTATGTGGCATAGTTGGTCTTCTCAATTCATGTGCCAACGGGGTAGACACATTATCTTCGCTCTCATGAGAATCATGTTGAATTTCAATAGATTGTGTGCTTTCTTCATGATTATCATTACCATCATGACCAACATCACTATCATGAAGTGGAGGATGAACTTCATGTATACCTTGAGAAGAACGATCAGCTTGTACATCAACAACAAGTTTATCCTTCTTTTGCTCTTCTTCCGTGCCTTCTTTAAACATTACATCCTCTCTAAACACAACATTCCGACTCCGAATAGTTTTTCTAACAACGGGATTCCAAAGCCTATAGCCCAACTCATCACCTCCATAGCCAAGAAATACACATTTTCTTGATTTCACATCAAGCTTTGTTCTACTTTTTTTCGGAATATGAACATAAGCTTCACACCCAAAAGTTCTCAAGTGCCCATAGGAAATGTCTTTGCCACTCCATATAATTTCCGGAATGTCTCCATTCAATACAATACTAGGTGATCTATTAATCAAGTAAACGGCCGCATTTGCCGCTTCGGCCCAAAAAGGCTTTGATAGGCCGGAGTGAGACAACATACTTCGAATTCGCTCCACAATGGTTCGATTCATTCTTTCAATAATACCATTTTGTTGAGGAGTATAGGGAACCGTCTTCACTCTTTTGATGCTATTTTCTAAGAAAAAATCATCAAAGGCACTAGAACAAAATTCACAACCATTGTCGGTTTGCAAGCACTTAATAAAATATTCACTTTTCTTTTCAACACGGGCCTTAAATTTCTTAAAAGTCTCAAAAACTTTATCTTTTGAAGACAAAGGATAAATCCAACACTTTCTAGAATAATCATCTAAGAAAGTAACAAAATAGTATACACCTCCAAGCAACTTAACATTAAAAGGACCACAAACATCGGAATAGACCAATTCCAATAGCTTGCCATTTCTATGCATCTCATTTTTTTTGAAGTTAACCTTATGTTGTTTTCCCATAATGCAATGCTCACTAAAATCAAGAAATAAATGCTCAGGAAGGAATAAGATTATGTTCTTGTAATACCTTCATACCATGCTCGCTTAGATGACCAAGCCGATTATGCCAAACTTGCATATCTTCGCCTTTACTTATGGTAGCAACCACCAAATTTGAATCATCATCCTTTTGAGCTATTCCATGAAGTGTATAGAGACTTTCATTCTTTTGCCCTTTTAAAATAGTTATACTATCTTTTGATATCTTTCAAGAGCCCTTTCCGAAAGTGATAACAAAACCGAAAACATCCAATTGTCCCGCCGATGTTAAATTCTTTGTGATCTTCGGAACATGGTGCACATTCGTCAATGTATGCTTATTGTCATTTGTTTGTTTTATAACAATATTCCCAATGCCCACAATTTTACATGCCCGATCATTGCCAAGATAAACATATTCACCATCTACTTCTTTATATGTGAAAAAATATGATCGATCCGGACATATATGAAAAGAAGCACCGGAATCTAAAACCCAAGTGTTTGCACAAGAAAAGACCGTGCACGCAACACTTAATGTCACTCCACCTTCACCATCCGAAGTGTTGTTAGCTTTATTCTTGACGTCCTTGTCTTTATCTTTTTGCTTATTTTTCAAAGCATAATAATCCTTCCTCACATGGCCCGCTTTCTTGCAATACCAACAAGTAAGCCTTCTACCTTGTGATTTTGATCTTCCTTTACGACTTTGAGATCTTTCTTTTGTGTTAAAAAATTGGCCTCACTTCAATGACCTTCCTCTTTTATCAATAGTAGTGCTTGACTCATATCACTAGACAATTGATTTGTGGCTTTACGAGTTTCCTCATTCAACAATGAAGCAACAATATCATTCAACTTGAATTTGTTTCCCATTATGTACGCCACCATAGTAATAAGAGTATCCCAATTACTTAAAGGTAACAAAATTTAATAGCTTTATCTTTTAAAGATCCAAATATATAATAAAAAAATATAGAGACAAAATATATATAAAAATACATCAACAAATTCAAGTTACTTATATATATAATAGGATATATATATATATATAAGTAACTTATATATATAATAGGATATCACACAAAATCGAAGTCGATAACAAAATTTAAAACACATCTAACAGTATATACACCTATTGTAAATCTCATCTAATTTAATTCAAATTATGATATAAAATAGAGAAAAAATATGTCGTAGATGAACTTGTTTCACTGGTCACCTAACATTATTGTATATCCCTATTAATTAGATCACTATCCTGAAATAAATAAATAACTGACATAAAAGAATCTCAAAGGATGGTATGGAGTAGGACAAGTGTCAATAGGCTAAGCCACATTCACAGATTTGTTTATAATAATAGAAATAATTAATAGAGGTAAAGTTGCATAACCACATCCCATGCATGTATAGGATGAGATATGTGATATCCTATTCATCTTACAATAATAGTGGGTCTCTGATCCTCATTATTATTATTTTCTCCCTTCAAGTTTCACCCATCATGGATGTCTAAAAAAGCTAAGGAGAGTGTTAGATTGCTTTGTATAGAATATCTTTTAACAAAATGTGATTTACTGTTTGCAGATCATGATCACTTTATATTTCTGGATTCGTTTTCAGAATAATTTTTTAGATAATATAACATCTGAGTCAATTTTAATGCTCCATACCTATCTTCAACATCCATTTATATTTTTCACCTTCAACAACATCCATTAAATGAATTAAGCTAATAGGTTAAATTTTTATTTCTTATCTCATATATCAATTTCGTGTATTTTTCATTACCATTATGCATGACAACAACAAAACTTTAATGCCAAGAATAGCTTGCATGAGGTTCGCCTCCTTAATTATGAGGCTATTTTTAGTTCTATTTTTTTAGATTTATGCATTGGCAACATCAAAATTTAATGCAAGGAATATATGTTGTGACGGTATTGTTGTTCTATTTTTCAGATTTATTCATGCCAACATCAAGTATTTAATGCAAGGAATAATTTCTCTGACATCTTTAATTATGAGGCGATTTTAATTATATTTTTTAGAATTATGCATTGGAAATTAATGCAAGGGATAGGTTCTATGAGTTTTGCATTTTTATAAGGCTATTGTTACTGTATTTTTAATATTTGTTGGGGACATACAACTACTTTGAGAGTAACAGATATATATATATATATATATATATATATATATATATATATATATATATATATATATATATATATATATATATATATATATAATTAGGCTAGAATACTATCGATAGCACCAAGCCATTGGTGCTATCAAGTTTTTAGTCGTTGGATGAAAAAATATACGGTTGGGATTATAGTGGTCCCCTAGAGTTTACTAGGTGGTTGGTTGAATAGTAAAAATCTTAGGGGACCACTATAATCCCAACCGCATATCTTTTCATCCAACGGCTGAAAACTTGATAGCACCAATTGTTTGGTGCTATCGATAGTATTCTAACCGGACTATATATATATATATATATATATATATATATATATATATATATATATATATATATATATATATATATATATATACCGGATATATATTATAATATATATATATATATATATATATATATATATATATATATATATATATATATATATATATATATATATATATATATATATATATATATATATATAGTCCGGTTAGAATACTATCGATAGCACCAAACAATTGGTGCTATCAAGTTTTCAGCCGTTGGATGAAAAGATATGCGGTTGGGATTATAGTGGTCCCCTAAGATTTTTACTATTCAACCAACCACCTAGTAAACTCTAGGGGACCACTATAATCCCAACCGTATATTTTTTCATCCAACGACTAAAAACTTGATAGCACCAATGGCTTGGTGCTATCGATAGTATTCTAGCCTAATTCTATATATATATATATATATATATATATATATATATATATATATATATATATATATATATATATAAACCATACTTCTATATAATTTTTTTTTTTTTAGTTACCGTCCATCTATACCTATTCAACGACTCAGATTTAATTATTTTTAAATTGTGACCTGCAATAGCAGGTCACTTTAAGGAAGGTACCGATTACCAAATACCCAAAATAAGGTTATTTTAGTCTTTTGCTTCAAAAGTAATTAAGTAATTTTATCTCTATTTTGAGAACTTTTATTTTTGCAAATATTATACATTTTAAAAATTTGAATTTAGTGAGAGTTTTTATTTTTCGAAAGATTCTAAATTTTAAATATTCCAATTTTGTTATCGTCTTAAATGGTAATATTTTAATTATCTTTATTTAATATATGGTAGATAATTTTAATTTTAGAAAATTATTTTTAGAAATTAGAATTTAGGAATCTATTAATTTTTATTATCAATTTATATTTTAAATTATAATATATGATCTCATTATTTTAAAAGATCAAATTTTACTAGTTAAATTTGATTTAACTTAGCCCGTACAATTCTATTCTAAAAATAAATTTGAATTATACCATATATTTCTATTAAATCAAATATTTAAGCACATTGAAATTTTTTAAAATTGTAATACAAAATTAATGTTTAAATTAAAGAAACTTTAAAAATTTTTAAACAAATTAAACTCTTTAAATTAATGCGAAAATTGTTATTCTAAAACTCTTTAAATTAAATTGCAATTCTAAAATTTTAAATTAAACTCTTTAAATTAATGCCTAAATTGTAATTTTAAATCTCTTTAAATTAAACTCTTTAAATTAATGGCTAAATTATAATTCTAAAACTTTTTAAATTAATGCCTAAATTGTAATTCTAAAACTCCTTAAATTAATGCCTAAATTGTAATTCTAAATTTTTTTAAATTAAACTCTTTAAATTGATGACTAAATTTTAATTCTAAAACTCTATAAATTAATGGCTAAATTGTAATTCTAAATTTTTTTAAATTAAACTCTTTAAATTAATACCTAAATTGCCATTCTAAAAGTCTTTAAATTAAACTTTTTAAATTAATGTCTAAATTGTAATTCTAAAACTTTTTAAATTAATGCCTAAATTGTAATTCTAAATTTTTTTAATTTAAACTCTTTAAATTAATGCGTAAATTGTAATTCTAAAATTCTTTTAATTAAACTCTTTAAATTAATACTTAAATTGTAATTTTAAAATTTTTTAAATTAAACTCTTTAAATTAATGCCTAAATTGTCTTTCTAAAACTCTTTAAATTAAGTTTTTTTAAATTAATGTCTAAATTGTAATACTAAAACTCTTTAAATTAATGTCTAAATTGTAATTTTAAAATTTTTTAATTTAAACTTTTTAAATTAATGCCTAAATTGTAATTCTAAAATTTTTTAAATTAAACTCTTTAAATTAATACCTAAATTGTAATTCTATTTTTTTTAAAAAAATAAACTCTTTAAATTAATGCCTAAATTGTATTCTAAATCTCTTTAAATTAATGCCTATATTGTAATCTAAATCTCTTTAAATTAATACCTGAATTGTAATTCTGAAACTTTCTAAATTAATGTCTAAATTGTAATTCTAAAACTTTTTAAATTAATGTCTAAATTGTAATTCTAAATTTTTTAAATTAAACTCTTTAAATTAATGACTAAATTTTAATTCTAAAACTCTTTAAATTAATGCCTAAATTGTAATTCTAAATTTTTTTAAATTAAACTTTTTAAATTAATGCCTAAATTATCATTGTAAAACTCTTTAAATTAAATTTTTTTAAATTAATGCCTAAATTGTAATTCTAAACTTTTTAAATTAATGCTCAAATTGTAATTCTAATTTTTTTTTTAAATTTAAACTCTTTAAATTAATGTGTAAATTGTAATACTAAAATTCTTTAAATTAAAATTTTTAAATTAATGCCTAAATTATAATTCTAAAATTTTTTAAATTAAACTCTTTAAATTAATGCCTAAATTGTTTTTCTAAAACTCTTTCAATTAAACTTTTTATATTAATGCCTAAATTGTAATTCTAAAACTCTTTAAATTAATGACTAAATAGTATTTCTAAAATTTTTTATTTTAAACCCTTTAAATTAATGCCTAAATTTTAATTCTAAAATTTTTCAATTTTAACTCTTTAAATTAATGCATAAATTACAATTCTAAATTTTTTTAAATTAATGCCTAAATTGTAATTCTAAAACTTTTTAAATTAAATTCTTTAAATTAATGACTAAATTATAATTCTAAATCTCTTTAAATTAATGTATAAATTATAGTTTTAAATTTTTTTAAATTAAACTCTTTAAATTAATACCTAAATTGTAATTCTTATTTTTTTTAAACTAATGACTAAATTAGTAGATGGTATTTTAATTAATATATATTTTTTATTTTGTGATGTTTAATTATGAAAATACTCTTTTTATAAAGTTGCCTGTTAACCTGGTAATAAGTAAAATTATTTTTTTGTCGCTTGTCGATCAACGGTTAAGAATATTTTTATTATTTATTAAAGATATTTTTATTATTTATTAAAGAAAGTACCAGAGTATTTCTCTCTCTCTCTCTCTCTCTCTATATATATATATATATATATATATTTCTGTTGAGGGAAATTTCTTTGTGAATTTTCAAATTTTATTATAAAAAAAAAATGTATTTATTCATGGCTTTTGAGTTTTTCTTTTAAATAAATTTCTACGGAGCATTTTTCAAAAGAATTTAGAATTTTTTTTTGCTTGTAATTTTATCTATTATCTTTTTAGCATAGTTTTATCTTTTGAATTTGATATGTTTATGAAGGTACTAATGATCGATAAATTATTAAGTAGTAAAAAATTTTATTATGAGAGAAAAAGATATCAAGTTATTCGATTTATTCATTTTTAAGAAGTGAAGCAATTATATTTCAAATTTGAGATATCATATACCAACTATCAAATTTTTAGCCAATTATGTTAGATACAGTTAGTAAAAATAAAAAAAAATATATTAAATTTT
Organism: Tillandsia fasciculata; assembly: GCA_029168755.2. NCBI lineage: Eukaryota > Viridiplantae > Streptophyta > Magnoliopsida > Poales > Bromeliaceae > Tillandsia > Tillandsia fasciculata. The sequence goes on from CM054951.1 coordinate 12,068,681, forward strand.
TAGAGAGGTAAATCTATAAATAAGGTGATTAAAGGTAATATTGCTCATAGTAAATTTTTTGATTTCTCAATCAACTTTTATAAAAATATAAAATTAGAAACTTTATGATATATAGAGGGTGATCGTTTGGAAAACTCAAAAATAGTGTTTTGGATCACTTTAATTTTTTTTTTTAATTTTTTTTTTTTTTTTTAGATAATCTGTTTGGATAGCCTAACAAGATAAAAATATTACATTATATTATGAACTTTACAGAATAATTTTAGAGAAAAAAAAAAAAATTAGAGCGGAGCAAAAGAATTTCATCGCCTACGAATTCTCCACTCACCCTCTTTTGCATTTTGTCCCCTCCAGCTCATCCTTGCGCCCGCCGTCTCTCCACTATTATCAACTTTTTTTTCTTATCAAATTTTTTTTTTCTCATATAATGTTTTAAAATATTTTTTTCTCTCCTCCTACTCCTCCTTCTCCATCTCCTCCTCCTCCTTGTTTGTACATGTGCTCTAATTCGCTTGAAAAAACTTTCTTTTATACCTTAATTTTACTTCCATCTTCTTCATAAAATTATATATAAAATTTTCTCTCTTCCAAAATTATAATTTTTTTTAAGTAGAACTTTTAGAATCTTTAGATTGCATTAATTTTTTTTTTTTTTTTTTTTTTTTTTTTTTTTTTTACAATGTTGCAGATTGAAAATACACTATTTTATCCAAATACGAAAAAATAAGGTAAAATATTATAGCATATTCAGAATTTTATACCAACCTATTACAATAAAGTAATTGCTAAATGGGTATGAAAAGAATATAAAGTAAGGAGAGCGAAGTGTCGACTATTTATTATTTATTAAGTCTTTGTTTGGGATTGCAGAGAGATTCCATTATGCCAAGATAACTTGCTTATTTCTACACGTAATATTGCAATGAGTTGGTTACGATATATTTTCTACGGTACCATCGAAAAATGCAAAAGTATATACTTATATACCTTTTTTTTTTCAACTCTATTTTATTTATTATTATTAAATAAACTTTAACATTTTGTCCTGTAATAATAAACCCAGCAGACTAATAAATTAAATAAAATTACGATCTATATTAATTAATCTAACGATAAGAAACTCAATAATAGACATAGACTTAGTCAGATCAAAACCTATGACCGCTGTAGTTGAGCTCTTAAATGTCTAGATATATTCTTTTTATCAGCATGCATTTTTAGAATAATTATTTAGCGCTTACGATTCACACAAAGAAAAGAAACAAAAGTGGGCAACCTCTTACATTAGGTGTTTGTTTCAAAGCAAGTAGAGTACTTTGAATGTAAGTGAATTGGCCAGCATTACGCCGGAAATCGCTCGCATTGAATCGGAAATCGCAATTAAACAGCTAAATATAAATAGGTGCATGATTTTAAATGACAAATGAAATCGAAATCGAAATAGACGGGAATATATGTAAAACAAAATGATGAAATCTCCTAATAAATAATAAAATATTAGATCCATTAAATATATATGGCAATTGATCAATTTCGGCTTTCTCTATAGTGATTTTCAAGGAAACAAACAATAAAGCGAAAGTGGAATAGCTGGTGCCTTTCTTTGGGGATTGGATTGGACCTTATTTTGTAGCGAATTGAAAAATATCCCAATCCGATCTGGCCCATAGTACAATTTTTTGGGCTAGCCCTATCACAAAACTTGGTCCAATAATAGCTCGAGATATTTCTTTCAATATTCTGTGATGCAGGAAAAAACCCACATTGTATGAAAATAAAATTATGATTGAAAATATAAGAAACTATATACTTTAATAATAATAATAATAATAATAAGTAGGTTTAAATATTTAGAACCAATGGTTTGAGCCAAACGAGTAATTATTATTAATAGGTCGAATCATTACATTAGTTAGATAGTTAGATGATCTTGAAATGTATGTGTGATTGCCAATGGTTTAGGTTCTATATGGGAACAGAATTGTGAATGAGAATATAAAAAGTTACGAACCCTTATAATAATAATAAACGTGCTTAAATATTATTATAGCTTTTTTTTTGAGAGAAGGTAGCATGCTACCGCTTCATTCAATTTAGTATGAACTAAGCAACATGGTGAGGCAGCTGAGCCTCTCAAGAAAGCGAAGGCGAAAGCCAAAAGCGAAAAAAAAAAAAAAAAAAAAAAAAAAAAAAAAAAAAATGGCCTCTACGGCGGCTGAGGAGGAGGAGGCTTTGGAAGACTAGAGCCAAGCAACACTGGCTCAAGAATGGCGACGGTAACACCAGTTTCTTCCACGCCTCGGCTAACGGGCGAAGACGCCAGAACTTTATAGAGGCCGTCGAAGACAATGGCGTCACCATCTCTAGGGATGGCGAGAAGAGAGACTATTTTTACACCAAGTTCAAGGAGGCGTTCGCCCCGCCCGGGTTTTGTCCAGAACACACGGGCGACTGGAGCGGGCTGTTTGGAAGCACCCCTCTCCTGGCATCGGCGACCCTAACGGAACCATTCAGCAGAGAGGAGATCAAGATTGCAACCTTCCAGCTTGGAGGAGACAAGGCGCCCGGGCCGGACGGTTTCAGTCTTAGGTTCTACCAGAAGTTCTGGCAGATTATCCAGGACGATATCTTCAAAATCTTCTGCGACCTGCACGAGGGGAAACTCAACACCGGCCCAATTGATTACTCCTTCGTGTCCCTAATCCCAAAAAAAGAAGGGGCGAAGGTGGCAGGGGACTTTAGGCCAATTAGTTTGCTTAATGGCATCCAAAAGATTATATCTAAGGTCCTTGCCAACAGGCTTGCGGGAGTACTGGAGGGTGTTATTTCCCCCTGTCAGGCGGCTTTTATGAAAGGTCGATCGATCCTGGACTCCTTTGTGACGGCAAACGAGCTGATTTGTTGGGGATCTAAAGTTAGCGCGGAAGGTGTCGCCGTTAAGGTCGATTTCGAGAAGGCGTTTGATAGGGTGAACTGGAAGTTTCTCCTTAAAACTTTGGGTTGGCTTGGGGCCAATTCAAGGTGGTGCGGATGGATCGAACAATGCATTTCCAATGCTAAGATCGCAGTGTTAGTTAACGGTACCCCTACGAAATGGATTAAAACGTGCCGCGGTCTCCGACAAGGGGACCCTCTCTCACCTCTCCTCTTCCTTATTGTGGCGGAAGGGCTCGCGAGAATGACAGACCGGGCGGTCTCTAACAAGCTGCTCTCTGGGCTGGGACCAGCGACGGGTTGCAAGGTCTCAATCATTCAGTTTGCGGACGACACTATTTTCTTCTGTAAGGCTAGCCGCCCCGAAGTTCGACACCTCAAATTCCTTTGGCAACTGTTCGAATGGGCGTCCGGCTTAAAGGTCAATTGGTCTAAGTCTGAACTGCTCTACTTCGGCAACAGGCCTAGTAGGGGGCAAAGGCTGGCGGACCTCATCGGCTGCAAACTAGGGAATCTCCCAATTAAGTATCTTGGCCTTCCGCTTTCCGACAAACGGCTGAAGAAGGATGACTGGTGGGCGGTCGTCAATAAACTTCAGCGTCGGATCGAAGGTTGGCAGGCGAAGCTCCTTTCGCAAGGGGGCAGGCTAACCCTGGTCAACGCAACGCTAACCAGTCTACCGCTTTATGCTCTATCGGTCTTCCGAGCACCTAAATGGGCTATCAGACGCATGGAAGCCCTTAGGCGAGCGTTCTTTTGGAAAGGGGCGCCGACGGCCTCGGGCGGTCAATGCTTGGTCAGTTGGAGGATAGTGTGCCGCAGCCGGAAGGACGGGGGATTGGGGGTCCTTGATCTGTGCAACTTGAACTCTGCGCTGCTGGCTAAATGGTGGTGGAAACTGCTGTCGGGTCGCAATTACCTTTGGGGGCGGCTAATTACTAAACTGTATTACGCCAGAAGGAGGCCGCTGCACGAAGGGGCCTCCTTCTGTCCGAATTCCCTCTGGTGGAAGAGTGTACTGAGCGTTAAAGAGGTGTTTAACTGCGGTGCCCATTACTCGCTTGGAGGAGGGAAGGGTGTGGTTTTGTGGCGGGACAAATGGGGGGATATGGCCGCTCTCTGCCGTCTGTTCCCGGATACCTTTTCGGTCGTCACTTCCAAGACCTGCCTCGTCAGTGATTGTTTTAGTAGGGGGCGGTGGTTATGGACCCGTATCCTACAGGGGATCCCGCTTTGGAGACAACAGTCGTGCGCCAAGATTAGAGAACTTAAAGAGTTGCTGGCTGACAAAGCTCCAGGCAGGGGAGTGGACTTGCTCAAGTGGCGTTGGCACAGTGAGGAGGTCTTTTCGGTTAAGTCAGCTTACGACTTCCTGCAGGATAGCGGAGTCCTGGTCACCACCTTCGACAAGCTCTGGGCCGCCAAGGCGCCGCTTAAGGTTTTGATCTTCGTTTGGCTGGCTCTTAGGGGCAGGATTCGCACTAAAGATAACCTCATAGCTAGAAACTGGAGCGGGGATGAGCTCTGTGTCTTCTGCGGGTCGGCAACAGAAACCATTGACCACCTTCTGGTTGGCTGCGACGCTACTAGAGAGCTGTTGGGTGCACAACTTACTCACAAGAGACCTCTGGACAGCTGCAAGTCTGTGGTACTTCTTTGGGAGAACTTCTGTGAACTTGGTGGCTACCTAGGCAGGAAGGAAAGATGTATCCTTATAGCTACTTGGTGGTCGATCTGGTTGGAGCGAAACAGAAGGGTCTTCGAGAATAAGCGAATCAACGGGTTGCTCTTGCTAGGCTCTGTACGTTCTCTCCGCTCTCTTTGGGAGGCGTATTGCTAGTTTTTTTTTTTTTTTTTTTTTTTTTTTTTTTTTTTTTTTTTTTAAATATTATTATAGCTAACTATATATTCTGAATGAGAATTACTCTCCGAAACTTGCTCACTTGAGCTCATACAGCTACTAACTAATGACTTCTTGCTCTAATTTCAAGAGTCTCACTCTTATTAGTGCACCACACCCATCACAAAGGAGACAATTAGTTGGTCAGATTCCACAGCTTAGAATAGTATAGCCCAAGATTATCTAGCCATGAAGCCATTAGCTTGATACATATTTGTAGGAATAGTGTGGCCCACCTTAAGTTCATATGGCCCAAGGGCCAATGGCGTTATTCGACTCTTAAAACCCCATTCAATCCAAAAATTACGCTTCCAGGAATTTGGGCCTACGTACCGGCATATATCAATCCTTTCGGATATCTACTAATCTCATTATTAGGCTATGCCTGACTGGCATATATAATATTAGAATCACTGGCAATTTTATAAATATTTTTATGATGATATTCGAACACAGTACCCTTTGCCCTCATAGCATAAAAATTAAATTAATTATCTATTTATAATAACTTATGCTATGAGAGAACAATATTTAGTATTCGTCTTTCCTCCTTAAAAGATCCAAATCGAAAATCATTCATTATTTCGTTTGCTACTAAGGAGTAAATTGGATTAAATAGAATAAGAAAGTGATATTGGATTTAATGGGGAGCGAAGATTGCTGTATTGCTGGCATATTTCATGTCGTTGTGTTATGCTATTGTGATGATCCGGATTTTCACGGTGGCTTGCAGCATGTTCAGTGGCTTCTGGAGGCCTATGATGTGTGATGGAGATGGTTGTGCACAAATCAGACATCAGAATTAGACCAAGCGCGAAATTTGGATTAAGAATACTTATCCGGATGCCTTCGACAAATTTTAGAAGTAGAATTTGGCAAAACGGACATCGGATTTGAACTCAGCACGCGAAAACGATGAAAATAGACTATTTACTTGTATTTTTTGAAGCCCGAATAACCAAACACGGATTTCGAGGCAGGTGTTACTATTCCGACAGGCCAGCGCGGGCAGGCGGCGGAGCACGGCGGCGCGGGCAGCAGCGCGGGCCGGTCGGTCCACGGGAATTGGAAGTGCACCGGGCGCAGCCAACGCGGAGGATGCCACGTGGCGGGCTCCAATTGGCCAAGCGGCGGCACGGGAGTCGAGGCGCCAATCGCGCAGGGCATGTCCCACGATGGACCGCGCCAGGTCACGTGTCGCGTGCCCATTGGTGAGCGCAGCGACTCGGCTGGCCCGGCGCGGACCGCGGCGCATGCACCCCGCCGTGAACTGCGGTGCCACGCGGCGCGCCGCGATTGGCGGGCGCGCGTGCGCGGTGGGCGAAGCGGGCCACGTGGCGCGTTGTGGGAGTTTCGGGTGCGCACAGTATTGGGCCGGGCCGGATTCGGGCGCCCGAACCCTGCGCCCGAATCCGGATTCCTTTTTTTGGTGGGCTTGGGCTATAAATAACCCATTTGTGTCCCCTTTTGAGAGCTTTTTCCGAGCCCTCTTGAGCCCATCTTCGGCAGGAGGTTCTTCATCGGGTTTTCTTCGATTTTCGATATCCCGAAAATTTTTGGAAGGGGTTTCATCTGCTTCCTCCTCGACATCGCGAGCTTCGACGTGCCTTCGTTATCGATCTCCTTCGTCGACGTTTCTTCCGCGAGCTCCCCTGGGCTGACGGGAGGGAGTTTTTGGCCGATTTCTACGGCATCGGTTCCGCGAGAGGTAGACATTCGATCTTGGTATTTATCATTCCTCTCGATTTTGGGTTTTTCTTGGGGTTTGTGGAGCATCTTTGAATCTATTTTCTGCTGATGGCTTTTCTGGACAGCGGAGCTTGTTTGGTTTATATCTTGGTGCTCGGTTATCGGATTTCCACTCATGAGGACTCGATCGACATCTACGTTTCGCGAGAATCACAGACATATTTTTATTGGAATTTTTAGAGTTCATTTCGCAGGTGATATTTTCCTGTTTCGCGGACAGATGTGCGACAGCGATGTCGTTTTACTAATTTTGGACTTACCGCAGTGTTTGGCTCATATCTCGGTGAGCAGGAGGACTTTTTGAGTGATTTTTGGTACGTTGGAATCATCGAAACTTGAGGATTATCCACCTTCAGCTTGGACCTTGGATCGACATGCACTTTCAGGTGGGTTGCTTCGTCTCCAAAACCAGTGGACGGTTCTCTAATTCTATTGAATAGTCAGCATACATGAATGTGGGATGTGTTAGAATGCATGTTAGAGAGAGAGATGATGTCTTTCTTGTGTCGTTATTGAGATCATGTTGGTTAATGTTCCCTGATCATGTTTTGATTAAACTAAATGCTAGTATTGGAACTTGGACCTAGCTTCCCGCCATAAGTTTGCATGTGTAAACCAGACTAGTAGAGAACTCTCACTTAGACTAGGTTTATTTATGCTCTATACATCAACACTTTACATTCTATTCCTGGACATAGTGTTCTCCTCCCCCGGGTATTGGGCCGAGTGGTCGGGATTTATTTTAGTGTAGGATGCATGTTACACTCGTGCTTGGGGGCCGAGTGGAGTCTGGTAGATGTAGCTAGTCTTGTATCTGTGGTGGGAGTCGTTTGGGCAAACGGTGGCCCCGGGTTGTCGAGTTTCTCTGATTTATTTGTCGTCACTATGATCATGGCAGTAGTGTACTAGTGATAGCAGGACCTTGAACCCAGAATCTTTATGGACACATGATTTTAGTCAACCAATATTTTTTCTTCCAAACATCGAAGGGTCGCCGGAGTCTGTTCTTGTCTGATTAGGCGAAGGCATTAGCCCTTCGGGGTTTGGGAATAAAACTTGTTTTCTAACTGATTTTTCTAAAAAGAGCTAAAAATTATTAAAATGAGTTTTCTCAAATCAAGATGGTTTTATAAAAAGAAAAAGAATTACTTTTAGTCCTCACCCCGAGGGGGTTCGAGTGAAAATAATTTTCAGTAATAAATATCACATTTTTCTGTAAACTCCCTCACCCGGGAGGGTTCGAGTGATCTGGGTTCTAAGGGCCGTTCCTCATTTTGGTGGAGAACAACGAGAGGCTATGCCTACAGCCCGTTCTTGTTGGATTTGGGTTGTAGGTACTAGTCTTTCTGGGTGTTCTAACCGCTCATTGTCATCGGCTTTGGAGTATCTCCAGTCTATTGGGTTTTAGCACGTTGAGTTTGATGTCCTGTTGTGGGAGCCGTCGGGTTGACGGTGGTGCCGGCTGTTGAGTATTTCCAGCTTGTGAGTTAGTAATGTGTTTTGGGCACCGTCGATCTTGTTGATCATAGATTTGGATTATAGCCTGCATTAGCCATATTGAGCTCGACAGAGATGCGCGTATACTTTCCTCGGTGGGGTCGCGCCTCTTGAGTGCCGCTCCGGAGCTGGGCCTGTTACTTTGCTATCGCGACTTGTCGACGCAGTCCTTCTGGCTAGGCCAGTTTTCGCAGTCACGGACGCCCTACGTAAGTTCAGTCCTCTGTGGATGTAATGGCAGTAGGTAGGCGCAGGTTTGACTGGACCCTATGTGGCAGTCACTGTGATTAGGTTGATTGAGTATATTGGGTTAGAGTCGATGCATCATTTTCATTTGTAACACCATTTGAGCATTATAGATAGAGGCATGATGGCTATAGATTTCTTTCCAGCTTATCTTCACATTATTTCAGTTTTCATATTATCTTATGCCTCTAATAGACTTAGTGGGCAGACCGTCGGGCTTGGTGGTGGTACCCACTGAGAACTACGTGTTGGTGTAGTTCTCACACCCTCTGTTGGTGACAGATTTTTCAGAGGCATCTACCCCTGTTCCTACTTCTGTTGCTGCACCAGCTGATCGAGATAAGGGAGTCGCGAGCTAATTCCCTACCCGTCCTTGGAGTATAGTGGTACCCTTTTTGGAGCTTTGTAGTACACTCTGCTGGATTATAGTAGATAGTTACCTTGGAGAGTTTTATTTTTGAGAGACTTATGTATTGTAAGGTTCAGACTTGTACTATTTGGTGATGTATTATCTTATTTCAGTAGTATATTTTTTAGCTCTGATATCTGTATAGCTGTAATATTATCTTTTGCAGGTTAGACGCTTCGTCCATACGGGGCTTTCTGTATGGGCGGCGGATCTGTTGGCGGGCCCGGATCGCAGTTTCGATCTTGAGGCGTGACAGCTATGCTGTGCCGGTGGCACAGCGGCATTGGCCATGCCAGTGTCGGCACGGTCCGCTATGCTAGTGCCACACTGGCAGAGTTTGCCACAATTTTTTTAGAATTTTTAAAAATTATAATGTATATAAACTTCATCTAAATTGTATCTATATTCAGTCCAACTCAAAATAGTCATATATATATATATATATATATATATATATATATATATATATATATATATATATATATATATATATATAATGAAAGTATATAAATACTAATATAAGACTAATAATTAACATTATATGATATTAGAGATAATTTAATATTATACTCAGATCCTAACTCTGAAATTTAAATATTTATTTTTCATTGAGAGTGATATATTGAGTGCCGAAGTGGGTTATATTATTGATTGTTATCATTAGTTACTAGATTGATTTTTCAACCATATAAATATTAATAATAATATCAATTTATACTTGGTACATCTCGTAGTTACTGTTGTTTATGTCACAATGCCCGGCATTGTGACATAAACAACAGTAATACCATTAATTTTTTTTTTTAATATTTTAAAATAAAAATAAAAATAAATAAATTCGTATCAAGTCATACAGATTTGACATGAATGAATATGAAAGATGCCACCACGTACGATACGGGACTATATCGGGGTGGTACGCCACGATAAAAGGCGGTGTGCCAATGGTTTTTCGGTGCCGGCCGGCACGAACCATTACCACGTGATGCCTGCACGGGCACTCCTTGATGAGGATCATGTTCCAATACGAATTGTTTTTATCAGATTAGTCAAAACGTATTTACGAACTCCTCCGTAAGCATAGCATTACTTTATGTTGCAAACAATAAAAAGAAAAAAACCTAAGTTAAAGTTTTCCTTGTAAAATTTACTGTTTAAACTGTTTGCACGATCAGAAATTTTAACCCGCGTTTATATTTTTCTATGGAAAAAGAAAAGTGTAGCCATAAGCTAGCTACTGGCACTACAACAAAATTAGGCTATAGCGACACTTTTAAGTATTTCTAAAATTTTTAAAAAGTGTCGCTGACAAAAATACCAACACTTATTGTAAGTGTTGCTATATGTGCCGTCGCTAGGATATATAGCGACACATTTTTATAATGTGTCCCAAAAATATCTTTATAATCTAATTTTGGATATAGATGGAATATAGATATGACACTTATACAAAAATATCATAAACATGTGTCCCTATAACCTAATTTTATTGTAGTGTGGGTTGTACTTGTATCAAGTTCTGGAGAGGTCTTGGGTTATGAAGACCACCATGCAAGCATGGGAACTTAAATAAAAAAACGAAAAAGTAATAGTAAGCCTTTTGTATTTTAACTCACTATCATTTTTACTATATATTTAAAAATTAAAAATTTAATAGTACTAAGTCATTGGTATCAGTAATAGTATGATAGTCTAATTTTATAAAGTTTGGTTGCTATGTTATCGATAGCACCAAGTATTTGTTTTTTTTGAGAGAGAAAGGTAGCATGCTACCGCTTCGTTTATTTTTTAAATAAACTTAGCTGGAAATGTGAAGCAACTAGGCTTCGAACTCGGGTCTCGGGTATCAACCACCAAACCCTTTGCCACTTGCATTAGGGACGGTTGATAGCACCAAGTATTTGTTACTAACGAATTTTTTGTCGTTAAATTTATCCTTTTGATCATTTTTACCTCTTAGATCATATTATTTTTCCAGCAATCCATTAAATTTTAAAAATATACTATTATTCTAATCACGTATCTCTTCATTCAAGGGTCAAAAACCTAATAGCACCAAATCATTGGTGATATTAATATAGTAGCCTAGTTAAATATATATATTTATAGTTCGGCTACTATACTCTCAGTAGCACGAATGCCTCCGTGCTACTAAGTTGTTTTCAATGATGCGGTTTTCGAATCAAAGATTGGTTCCGTTAGACTTGATATACACTATTGAAAATATTTGCAAACTAAATTTATATTTTTTCAACATTATTTACTGAGTGATAAAAAAGTTTCAAAAATGATAATTTTAATAGCCAATGTGGTAAGTAAGTTCAACGGTATAGAATAATTCAAATTAAGTGAAATATTAATAGAAAATTCTACTTAATGTAAAGAGTAAGATCAAAACTTTTGATTTGAAATTTAAGCCTTTTGTAATTATTTTTTATAGAATTTTTATTTTCAGCCGTTCATATTTAGACTACTCATTAGATATATAAATGATATCGAAAAATTATAAAATTTAGTTTCTAAATATTTTTAATAGTATAGATCAGATCTAATAGAACTTATCATCAATTCGAAAGTTGCATTATTGAAAATAATTTAGTAGCATTGAGACCTTCGTACTATTGATAGTATAGTAGCGTAGCTCTCTCTCTCTCTCTTTATATATATATATATATATAACAAAACTATACTATAGCGACACTTTTAAGTATTTTTAAAATCTGAAAAAAGTGACGATAGTAAAAATACCGATACTTATAATTAGTGTCGCTATATGTGCAGTCGTTAGGGTGTATACTGACATATTATTATAATGTGTCCCAAAATGTGTCCCCATAACCTAATTTTGGATATAAATGAAATATAAATAGGACACTTGTACAAAAGTGTCACAAAGATCTGTCTCTATAACCTAATTTTGTTGTAGTAATATATATATATATATATATATATATATATATATATATATATATATATATATATATATATATATATATATATATATATATATATATATGTAATACTTGTACTACAACAAAATTTGGTAATAGAGACACATTTTTGTGAAACTTTTGTATAAGTGTCCTATCTATCTTCATCTATATTCAAAATTAGGTTATTGGGATATATTTTTGGAACACATTACAATAATATATCGCTATACACCTTAGCGACTATACATAATGTGCCGCTATACACCCTAGCGACTATACATAATGTGCCGCTATACACCCTAGCGACTACACATATAGCGACACAAATAATAAGTGTCGGTATTTTTGCCAGCGATATTTTTTTTAGTTTTTAAAAATATTTAAAAATGTCGCTATAGCATAATTTTGTTATAGTGTCGAGAATTTCGAGTTTTGAAAATAAATAAAAAAATGAAAAATAAAAATGAAAATCGAGTGTTATGTACAGGTATATATATGTGTGTATAGTGGAGTATATACATGTAGTGTATTTTATATATATATATATATATATATATATATATATATATATATATATATATATATATATATATATATAGTCCGGCTAGAATACTATCGATAGCACCAAACAATTGGTGCTATCAAATTTTCAGCCGTTGGATGAAAAGATATGCGGTTGGGATTATAGTGGTCCCCTAAGATTTTTACTATTTAACCAACCACCTAGTAAACCCTAGGGGACCACTATAATCCCAACCGCATATTTTTTCATCCAACGGCTAAAAACTTGATAGCACCAATGACTTGGTGCTATCGATAGTATTCTAGCCTATATATATATATATATATATATATATATATATATATATATATATATATAATTAGGTTGGAATACTGTAGTGCACCGATTTCCGCAAAATGGCGAAACTCGATAAAATTACTTGTAACACATTTCAAATATAATTACAAGTGGGTTGGAAGTATTTCGAATCGACGCAAAAATCGTCGAGTCGAAAAGTGAGTTGTAGTTGAGAGTTTGAAGCTTCAAATTGTAAAGCTTAAGTTCTCGTTCACCGAATTCGCACAATAGCGAAGTACGACGAAAAGACTTGTAATATATTTGAAATGTGATTACAGTCGAGTTCGGTGCGTTTCGGACCGACGCGAAGAGCATCGGGTCGAAAAGTGAGTTGATGCTCAAGGACTTAGCAAAATTCAGGAATCCTGAATTCTGTTATCGGCAAGCTTTTTCGGAGCCCTATTTAGAGGACTTAGAGTAGTCAAAAAATTAAAAAAAATCGTGGGATGTCTCAGAAAAATTTGATGATTAAAAGGGATGAAGTGCTGAGGTGAGGGATTAAATGAAAATAGGAGAACGAAGAGGAGTAAAGTGGTTGAAGAATTCTGAAATTGCAGTTTTGCTGATTCAGTGTATCGCAAAGCCTTTTCGGAGCCCTATTTCGAGAGCTTAGAGCAGCCTAAAAATTTAAAAGAAATCGTGGAGAGTTTAAAAAAAATTTGTAGAATAAAGGGAAAAAGAAAAATTGCAATTTCGATTTCCCAGTTGACGGCAAAACTCGGAGGAAGAGGGGTACTCGAAATTGCTCTCTGCAGGAGAAAAACTGCAGCAGTGAGGGCAATTTGGGGAATTGATGGGTAAGTTGGGGGCATTTTAGTAAAATTACTTCCCCCCTCACCAACCACCAGTAGAGAATTAAATTCTCTCTCTCTCTCTCTCTCTCTCTCTCTCTTTCTCTCTCTTTTATGCTGGAGCAGGAAGCAAGCAAAGAAGAACAAGAAGAAGAAAGAATAAAGAAGAAGTAGAAGGAGAGAAGCAAAAGACCTCTCCCTCTCCCTCATTGTGATAGGAAAGGTGCTTCCCTCTCCCTCTTTTCTCCAACTTCTTGCGCAGGCACAAGGAAGACAAAAAAAAAAAATGGTGTTGTGCCTGCTGCTGCTGCTACTACTGTGTGAGCAGCAGCAGCAGCCTTGCGGCAGCTGTGCTGCTGCTGCTACATGCCAGCAGCAGCAGCAGCTGCTGCTATGGTAGCTGCTTGGTAGCTGCCAAGTAGCAGCTGCCTCAGTTGCCTAAGCTGCGAGTGCAGCTGCATATGCACCTGCCTAAGTTGCCAGGCAGCTGCATCAAGCAGCTGCCTAAGCTGCATAATGTAGCTGCATTGGCTGCTGCTATGCAGGTGCATGAGCAGCTGCCAAGCAGCAGCATAAGCTGCAGCTGCTGCTGCTTATCCTGCTATAAGCAGCAGCTGCTGCCTAAGTTGCCTGGTAACTGCTTATGCAGCTGCCAAGCTGCAGCAATGGCTGCTGCTGCTGCAGCAGCAGGGAATTGCTGCTTGGCTGCTGCACTAAGTGTAGCAACCCTTAGAAAAAAAAAAGAAAACGAAAGAAAGAAAGAAAAAGAAAGAGCAAGAAGAAGAGAAAATTTGAGAAAAATTTAAAAAAAGTTTCACCTCTTCTCTCCTCCAATGAGTGAAATTAACAATTGAGGAAAAATTTCTCAAATTGAGCCATCTCTCAAATTTGTGGGCATTTTGCCCTAGGCCAAAGAGATCAAAATTTCTCTTTGGCAATACGTCAAGATGGGGTTATTTCCTCCCATTCTTGTAAATTAATCCAAAAAAAGTCTTTTTGGGAGAAAAGTGACCAAGTTGATGTTTTTCCCCTTTATGTTGAAAAAGGGATTTCTAGTTTTAAATTTTTATGGAAATGTTAGATCATAAGAGTCATTGCTTCATAATTTGCCTTTTCTTTTAGGAAAATCTTGGAGGTCAAAAGAGCAAATTTTTGTCTCTTTCAAGAACAAAGAAAAATATCGAGATGGGGGATTCTAGCGAACGAGGGTGACCTCTCCCCTTTGTCTTTTGCTTTTTAACCAGAAGCATGTTAGTAGAGTTAGGGTTTGTATGAGGTATGAACAAATGCATGTGCTTATTCTTGAGCTAAGAAACATGAAAATGGATTATTACATGAGTAGAGAAGTAAAGAGTATAAGTTATGTTGATGGCATACTACATGTTAGCATGAAAATATTGATATTGCATGATGGATATATGATATAGGAGAAACCTAGATTAAGGTTTATGTGTGGCATTCACCTTAGGACTTCACGAGTGGCATTATGCTTGAGTCAACTAAGAGTGTATATAGAGTTAAAGCTTAACTTAGAGTCAAGTCTCTAAGAGAAACATAGTATGGTTGAGGTTAAAATGTAAAGTGAGTAAAATTCCTAGAGTTGTCATAGGGAGTTGGGTTAATGTACCTTCACTTTAACTTCAACTTTAGCAAAAATGAAAGTAAAAGAATTAAGTCCAAGGGACATTGGTTACCTTGAGGCATGGACCTAGGATAAGTAAATGAGTAAATAAAAGATAAGCTAAAAGCTTAAATGAAAAGAGAAAGAAATTGCCAAGGGGCAATGTCAGCTAGAGGCTCAATTAAGAAAGAAAAAGAGCACAATGCGCAAGAAAGACTAAAAGCCAAGGTAAAAGAAAGGAAAGAAAAGAAAAAGTAAAAGAAAAGAGATAATAAACTGGGCGTACCTTTGGGAGTCTTGTTGGAGTTAAGGGTAGTGTCCCTCTCCCGGGCAGTGATCCGTATGACTCATTTTTCCGTTGGACGGGGTAACACTTGCGGGTGTTATCGGCAACCTTAGAGGTCTTGTCTTATGGCAGCATGTCTGCCGAGCTGGGGCCCGTTGGGCAAGATACTCCGGGGGTTTAGCAAATTTAATTAAAACACAAAGAAAAGCAAAGTAAGTGATTGATCAAGTAAGAGGTTTGGTTAGAATGGTACCTTACAATGACATGGAGCCGTGTCATGGCAAAGGTAAAATTGATGAGCATGCTAGTTAGAATTTACAGCTTTCCATACTGTATTTTATTCTCTATTATATTGCTTTCATTTGACTAAGCGGTGCAGGATATTTTTGCTCGGTGGTTGAACCCACTGGGAACTTTATTGTAGTTCTCACACCCTTTGGGTGACATCCCCACAGGTCCAGGTACGTTTCTCTGTCCACTCGGACAGAGTCTCCCCTATACATGCACGACTAGACAAGTACAATAAGCACAATCAGAGTACCATTTAACTCAAAATAAAGCTAATCATGATATATGAAATCTCATCCACAATAGTTCTAAACAACTACCATATATCAGATAAGTACTCTACAAAATCCACTAAACATCATATAACATCACCATTTAATCATATTCACATATAATATCATAACCAAAGATAAACATAAATAATCATCATGGGGACAGTTCTATCGTAACCGCCTCACTCGCTCGTCCCGACATTCCACCACCCGACGGACCTAAAAGATGATCACCCAGGGGTGTGAGATACAACATAAATATATCCCAGTGGGCACGACAAGCAGAAAAATAGCAAATCGTACCTACTGGTATACTATAATCAGCGGACAGTAAAAGATCAATAGGTAAAACCTGATATAACAGGCTGATATCTGAATAATCATGAATACAGTGCTGAGCGTATAAGGGTACTGAACTACTAGAGTAAAAGCATGATGATACAGATAACTGAGTCATAAATAGGATACTGAGCAATCATATGAGTACAAGTACTAAGCATGCTGAGCAGATAAACAATGCATCAATGATAGAATAACAATTACCCAATCGAAGCTGCCATTTTGGTCGCTGGACCTCACGAAATGCCGAAACCTGGCACTAACCTGGCTGACATACCCCGGCACCTTTGGGCACTAACATCGGGGTTCACGGGTCTTTTTGTAGACCACTTTACAGGTAAAGAACACTGTGATGGTGGTCAAACCACCAGTGTACGTGAAGTGCAGCGGTGCGTGACGATCATAATGCTGATGCTCAAGCTCACGGTCTAAAGACCGGGTAATCGGCAACAAGCCGGAATCCCAACAGGGATGTAGATGTCTGTATATCAATCATAGGTCATCTCATGCAATGTGGAATACAAGAAATATGTATATCTGAATAAAGGTAAATCTATGTAATGACCAAATAGACATGATATATATGTCCAAGTATAAGCTACTGTACTGATAGCTAGCTAATGACCAATCAGGCATGAAGAGTCCAAGTATAAGCAAGTAACAATCAATCAATGGAAGTACGGCTCAAGATAAAATCAAGGCTAGCGTGAAACATAAGGGTCCAACCAACTATGGTATCCTAAAGGGCCTAGATGATAAAGTCCAGACGGAAGATAAACCCACCTCAAAGTAGGCAGTCCTGAAGTCAGCTGGACTACTCGCGTGCTGGCTCCTGACTGCTAGGGCCTGAACAATAAACTCAAATCAGTAATAAAACTCACACATGCCCAACTCGACAACATTACAACGCCAGAACAACTAAACAGTGAACTTTCCCCAAGTCCCGGAATTTACCAGAATTTTCGGAAACCCGCTAAACGACCAACTTTGGCCCGAATAGAGTCTACAAATTTCCAAATGTGACGAAACTTCACATGCTGCCCCGTAATGACTCATTTAAGATGTCTGGACAGCCAAAGACCATTTTGTGAATATCTGTGTTTGATCTGGGCCATAATTACTGACAACGCTTCTGAAAAAATCGATTTTGGCTCCGAAAGCCACCGACACGAAAAGGTGGTCACTGGACCAGCCAGGACAGTGCAGGGAACAGCCAGGAATAGCTAACAATGATAATTAACTATTCCAATACTTCAAAATACGCGAACTTGCGTCGAAAGCCGATAAACCGATGATTTCGCCAATTTACTGTTCGTTAACTAATTCCCGCTCAACAAAGACCATTGGATCTCTAACGAAAAGTTTAGAGATCATGTACACGCTGCCCGTAGCAGCCCATGAGGTCACATTTGCATTTAAGCCCCTAGGGGTTCCCAAAGTTGTATAATTACTTTCAATTATTACACGTTTCGACTCATTTACAATATCCGAGGGGTTTCAGGTTGAACCGAAGGCACCAGTGATGAGCCTCGACGTAACCAACCCGTGCTCATTGTTTGGAGGAGCCACGAAGCTCGAGAACAGCTTTGGGTTCATAATTACAAATCTACTAAAGCTCGGATTGCTACATTGACCTAACTACCCATCCAAATTAATAACTAGAGTGAGCATCATATCTAGTAAGGTTAGAGAAGTCGAGGGCTCACCTTCGGAGTGTCGCGGGGGACTGCCGGAGAAGTCACCAGAGCAAGGTGGCCAAATTACACCTTTGTTAGAGCTCGGTTTGGCCGAGCTTGGTCAAGCTCAGGTTCTAGCCGCAGTCCAAGGCAAGAAGTGGATGAAGGGTGTTCACAGAGGAGCTAGGAACACTACCCAGCCCAACTCCGGCGGCTAGCTGCGGCATATGGCCGGAGTGGAGGTCCTAAGGCCATCATAAGAGCAAGGTTGGGAAGCTCAGGATACGGAGGAATTTAGGCCAATGTAAATGCATGCGGAGTCTCCACTGGACAACAAAAGCTTACTTGGGTGGTCAGCCGACGGCAGAAGACGGCGGTGGCGGCTGGTAGTGAAGCTCGGTCGGGCTTGGGTGCTCTAATGGTGGATCCTCAACCACGGGCTTCCAGGCCCATGCAAGTGCACGGGAGGGTTGCTCTTGGTGCGGCGGAGTTTCCCAAGTGGTTGGCCGGCGGTGTGGGGCAGCAGCGGCGCCGGGCGGTGGAGCTCGACCAAGAAGAAGATGACCCGAAGCTAGGGCATTCCCGTACGGGCTTGATTCTTGACCGTTGCTTCCCAAACTTTGAGGAGGTCTTTCTGGTGATCAGCAGAGGCTTCCCAACGAGCCCGATCCCAATTCCAACTGTTGGATGAAACCCCCGCGCATATCCGGCCAGATCTAGGATTCCGGCGGCCTTGATGCTCTCGCTGGCGAACCGGGACACACCAGCGCTCGGGGCTTCACAAGGGAGATCCTCTCCTCTTGTTGTTAGTAGAGAATTGGAGAGGTCCATGATGCAAGAAAAACAAAGAAGATTAGAGGCCTACCTCGCCGGATCCAAGGAATAAGAAGAAAGAAAGGGTGTGGCTCCCCGACGGCGCGCGGCGGAGCTAGGCGTCGAGGCTCCTCGGGTTGAGTCTCCGGAGGAAGACAAACTTCCCAGAAGACCTCAGGTGCAAAACTAAGAGTTGTGGTTTCTTCTACTCTTCTCTAGCCCAAGATCAAAGCAACACTTTAATCCTTCTCCTTTTCCGGTAAGGGAAGGGGGCGGCCGACGACGTAACGTCTAGGAGGGAGGCAGAGGGAGATGAAGAGACCAAAGGTGGCAGCTGGGTGCAAAGGTTTCGGCTAGGGTTCCCATGAAGCAACCCTAATGCATGTTTATATATATTTGAAACAATATGCCAAATGATCCCTCTACGCTCAATATTATGAGTTGGGTCTATCACAGGTTGAGTGATTTACATCAAGGTCCCTCACCATGAAGTTGCACGTATTTTAATGCACAAAATGTAGGGTCTCTAATGCAAAATACTGTATTTCATGCTGTTTTTTGCATTTCTCGATAGAGTCGTCAAACTGAAAAACGAACTTCGCCACGATGTCCGGCTCGACGAGACCTATCAAGTAGCGATTTTGGTTCGTTGAATTTAGGTCCAGATAAAATGTATACCCATCTTATACAGCGATATTTACAGTTTGGCACGCTTTTCAAGGTTCTAGGGCTGTCAAATATAAATTTCAGCTGCGCCATTGCGCTCAGATTGACGAGACCGATCAAATCGACTATTTGGATCGTAGGATTTGGATTTCGAACGGTCAATTGGCCAACGTTGGTCGAAAATCCGATTAATCTATAAGGTTACTATTCACCTTAAGCCATCCACTATTTCAACTGGATCAATTTATACAGTCGTCGGGGCCCATTGAAACCTTTTTGAACTTAACTTCTTTATTGATTCTAAATTCAAATTTCTCGAATAATACATCAGCGGATATTTTAATGAAGTCGGTGACTCGAGAAAAGTTCAATTGGAGCATGACTTCTCTTGGTCTTGGAGCTACGTGAGGAGAGTGGGAATTTGGCAAGATTTTTAATTGTGTTTTCTGGAGTACGACACATGTCTTTAGGTGGGAGAATTGTTGGATTATGTAAAGTCATGTTTCAAGTCGATATTACAGTAAAAACGTCAAAAATTTGAGGTTTCTGGATGTTCGGTACCGGAACTTGAAGTTTGTGTACCGGTACGATAGAGTACCTCAGGAGTTCCTCAGAAGTTCCTCAAAATCTGAAGCTGTGAAAAACTATTTTTTGTATGGTGTATCGGTGCGTGAATCTGGGTACCGGTATGCGACCCTGTTTTTGTATTGTGTACCGATATTCAAAGTTAAGTACCGGTACTCAACTCCGTGACGGGTTGAATATGTTTGATTTGATCCTAATTTGATCCAATCTTGTTCCTAAGGATTATGGATGATCCATAAATATTTTAAAGATAATTCTTAATAGAAAATCGACGACAAGGAGTGAATCGGAGACGCAGATGGACGGTGGAGATCGTTTTCTATTAGAATTAAGTTTTTTAGAGTTATATTAACTCTTGTGATTCATCTCTTTGATTTTAGAACTTCATTGAAAAAGCTCTAATTAAGAGAAAAATATGAAGAGATTTTGTGAGAGTTTCTTGTAATTCAATTTTACTCCTTATATTTTTGTGTCATGGATTAATCGAAGAACGAATTGAGGTGGTCTTGCCCGTGAACGTAGGTCGACACATTGTTGGCAGAACCACGCAAATTTTGTGTCATTGTGTTTTCTTATTCGTTTGATTTGCTTAGTTATTCTCATGCTAATTTTCTACGATCGTTCTCGTCTACTTTTATCTACGAAAAATTTTATTTCCACTCCGCTTGTGTGATATGTGGGTTTTGAGTTTGAGGTGTGCTTGATTACCCCACGTTTGGTTCCCTTCAATATGCTATATGTATAACCTTCAAAATATAATATTTCTAAATTTTAGAACACTATTCCTTATGATAAATTCTAAAAAGACTTTTTAGAAAACGACTAAAAAAATTAATAAACAAAATAATTTAAAAAATTAGAAAAATAAAATAAAATTTAACTGACTCAACCAAATCTAATA
Source organism: Tillandsia fasciculata (assembly GCA_029168755.2). Classification (NCBI taxonomy): domain Eukaryota; kingdom Viridiplantae; phylum Streptophyta; class Magnoliopsida; order Poales; family Bromeliaceae; genus Tillandsia; species Tillandsia fasciculata. The sequence goes on from CM054951.1 coordinate 12,089,446, forward strand.
CAAAAATTGAATCAAATAAATAAAAAATAACACAGACTAAACTCTTTTTGAATAGGCTACGAATCAATGTGCTAACATTAACTACTAAGAAGATCCTATAATAATTTTACAACTCAGGCGTCTCCACTTTAATTAATCAGATTAATTAAGAACATAATAATAAATTGTAATTAGCATGCGTGACTAAAAATTTAATAATTAATATTTAAAATTTAATTATTTCACATTTTAACTAAGCTCTTTTTATTATTTTTTTTGGAAAAAAGAGCGGACATGGTATAACGTAACCTTTTACTTTGAAAAGTAGCGGGGGTAATTAAATTTGTATATTTTTATATAAAATGTTGATTAAATATAATTGTTGCGAAATTTATATAGCTATTTAGTACAAAGTACAGGAAAAAATATCACACTGTATTTAATCATAAAATTAAAGTGCGGTGTGCTAAGGTTGATGTGACCATATGAATCTTATTAGGAATCTAGTCATGGTGTTAGTGATAAAATGCTCACTCCATATAATAAAAGAAAAAAAAGAAAGATTCAGATACAATGAACAAACTATAATTGCATGCATTAATAGATTTTTTCTTCAAAGAAAATGAGATCAAGGATTAGAGTGCATGCGACACAATGAGAAGTACAAGAAGGAATTAAATTTGTCCAAGTGAATAGTTTAAAGATATAATTATGCCTTTGACTTTGCTTTACTTTGGCTTCAACTACGACCGTTTATAAATTAATATTAATTTAATAAAAATGTTTAAAATTTTAGCCGTAACAAAAAGGCCATCAAGACTTGGAGCACCGAAGTACAAGTTCAATATTAAAGATTATCTAAAGCTATTGGATCACACGGAGTATATAGGGACAAAAATATTTAAAAATATACTAATTTCTCTATTTTCTAATATATATATATATATATATATATATATATATATATATATATATATATATATATATATATATATATATTCATCCGTTAAATTTTACTATTTTTTCAACTACCTATTAAACCTAAGGGGCCCATTATCATCTCAACCACACATCTTTTAATTCAATGATTAAAAACTTAATAACAACAATGACTTAATGCTATTAATAGCATTCCAGCCTAACTATATATATATATATATATATATATATATATATATATATATATATATATCATAATATGGAAAAAAATTTCAAAAATTTTATAATTAGCGAAATAATTCTGTAAAAATTTTATTTAGAAAAATAATTCTACTTTCGCCAAGTCAGCGTGATATTTATTAAAAGGCGGTGAATCGATCATCGCCTTCACATCGCCTTCTAAAGACGGTGGACCGTTCACCGCCTTTAATTATAATTTTTTTAAAGTCAATTTCAAATAAAATTATACAAAAATACGTAAATAAAATGGGAATGTGGATACGAGTTAGACCTTTAAAAGATTTAGATTATAAAAAGATAAGATAAAATAAAAATGTAGCTAAACCCCGATTAGATTTTTAAAACATTTATATTGTTATTATTTATTAATTAATATAAAAAAGGAAAGAGATAAAATACGTATTTAATTAGATTATTATTAGCTATTGAATAATAATAATTTAAACTTTTTAAAAATCTAATCCATAACCACATTCTTATTTTATTTCTCTTTCTTTTTATATTAGTTAGTAAATAATAATAATCTAAATCTCCTAAAGATATTCATATTTAGGAACAAACTAAATTAGTTAGTGAACAAAATAATATAAATTTTTTAAAGATTTAATTCATATTCATATTCTCATTTTATTTATAAGACGGTGAATCGTTCACCGTTAACTGATGTGACAAAAGTAGGATTAGTTTGTGTAGCGTCTACCCTACGTGGCACTGATGTGACAAAAGTAGGATTAGTTTGTGCAGCGTCTATCCTACGTGATGCTGATGTGATAAATGTAAGATTAGTTTTACAAATAAAATTTTTAAAAAAATCCAATAATATAGCATCTTACAAAATGAAATAAAATATTTTAGAATTATCATACTTTCTCATAATTTATAATACATTTTTTCTTTAATACCAAACAGGACGAAAGTGAGATTTCTAATATTTTAATAAGGAATATTATATATACACCTATTTATGGATGTACATCTTGTTGTGGTGGATCATTTTCTAATATTTTGTTGTGATGGATCATTTTCCCATGTGTAACATAACTTAGGGGACATTGAAGTTTGTAAACAGCCATACAGCATAAAGTACCTACGGCCTTATTTGAGATTTACAAGCAAAATATGTAATGTACAATTAAAAAATATAATAAATTATTATATTATATATATATATATATATATATATATATATATATATATATATATATATATATATATATATATATTAATTTCAAACAGAGTTGAAAGTAAGATTTCTAATATTTTAATTTGTTGTAGGTTTCTGATGTTTATGAGATAACTTTGTGATACTAAATTTTGTGTACAACATTAGAGCGTGCTTAAAGTAAAGTTTCACTTGAAATTACAAGCGAAAATATGTACAATTAAAAAATATAATAAAAAATTATTTTTTTCGTTTCACCAATAAATTCTAAAGAAGCTTATGATCTCTGCATGTACATTTACTCGCTAACTCCATATAATGCTCACTCCATATAATAAAAGAAAAAAGAAAGATTCAGATACAATGAACAAACTATAATTGCATGCATTAATAGATTTTTTCTTCAAAGAAAATTAGATCAAGGATTAGAGTGCATGCGACACAATGAGAAGTACAAGAAGGAATTAAATTTGTCCAAGTGAATAGTTTAAAGATATAATTATGCCTTTGACTTTGCTTTACTTTGGCTTCAACTACGACCGTTTATAAATTAATATTAATTTAGTAAAAATGTTTAAAATTTTAGCCGTAACAAAAAGGCCATCAAGACTTGGAGCACCGAAGTACAAGTTCAATATTAAAGATTATCTAAAGCTATTGGATTACACGGAGTATATAGGGACAAAAATATTTAAATATATACTAATTTCTTTATTTTATATATATATATATATATATATATATATATATATATCATAATATGAGAATTTTTTTCACTTTTATTTAGAAAAATAATTTGGCAAAGTGACGGATATTTATTAAAAGGCGGTGAATCGTTCATCGCCGTCTTCTAAAGACGGTGGACCATTCACCGCCTTTAATTCTAATTTTTTTTTAAGTAAATTTCAAATAAAATTATACAGAGATACGTAAATAAAATGAAAATGTATGTATGAGTCAGATATTTAAAAGATTTAGATTATTATTATAGAAAGATATGATAAAATAAAATTATAGCTAGGTACCGATTAGATTTTTAAAATATTTATGTTATTATTATTCATTAATTAATATAAGAAGGAAAAGAGATAAAAACGTTATTAATTATAAAACCTAAACTTTTTAAAAATTTAAATTGTTATTAGTTAGTGAATAATAATAATTTAAATTTTTTAAAAATCTGATCTATAACCACATTCTCATTTTATTATCTCTTTTTTTTCTTATATTAGTTAGTAAATAATAATAATCTAGATCTCTTAGGCAGTGTTTGGTTAAGGAATAAAGATGGAATAACCCACTTTATCTCACTATTCATGCCAAACGACATGATTTTTGGCTGGAATATTTTATCCCGGTCAAACCTTGGTATTCTCGGCTATCCCGGGATAGCTTCGAATAAAATATTCCACCATTTTGGTGGAATAGTGCTATTCTAAGAATTAATTCTAAATTTTATTAAGATTATAAATTGAATTAAAGCTAAATTATGTAGACACAATTTATTATATATTATAATATATTATTTTTTATTATAAAATTATTAATTATATATATTAATACATATTATTTTTATTTAAATATTATAATGAATTATTTTTATTAAATTATAATTTATAATAAATTATTTTTTAAAAAATATTATAATAATTTAGAAAAGATTTTTAAATTTTTAAATTTAGAAAAAATTTAAATTTTATAACTTTTTAAATTTATAACTTTAATTTTTAATTAATTTATAAATTTAATAAATTTTAAAATTTATACAAATTTTAAATTTTTTAACTTTAATTTTAATAAAATTAAACGGTATTATTTACTAAAATATAAACTTTAATTTATACAAATACTAATTATTATTTAATTAATATTTTATATTAATTAATTAGATAAAATATTATTATCCCCAGCTATTCTTAAATTTAAATTTTTTATTTATAAATTTTAAAATTTTTAACTTTAATTTTTTATAAATTTAAAATTTTAAAATTTTAAAATTTTAAAATTTATACAAATTTTGTATATATAAATTTTTAATTTTTTTATAAATTTATTTTTATTTATAAAAATTTAAAAATTAACATTTTTGCGTAATCTTTTACACATTTTTTGAGATAATTAAAATTTAAAATTTAAAATTTAGAGAAATTTTAAATTTTATAATTTTTTAAATTTGTAACTTTAATTTTTAATAAATTTTAAAATTTATACAAATTTTAGTTTTTTAAACTTTAATTTTTAAAAAATTAAACAGTATTATTTACTAAAATATAAATTTTAATTTATACAAATATTAATTATTATTTAATTAATATTTTATATTAATTAATTAGATAAAATATTATTATTTTAAAATTATAATTATTTTTATTTTTTCACTATTTTTGTTTATTCTAAGAAATGAACCAAACACAATTTCAACTATTCCTAAGAATAACAGCTTTACAAACCAAACACTATTTTTCTTTTATCCCTGACTATCCCGGAATAGCAAACTATCCCAGAAATAAAAAATTTTATCCCCACTCGAACCAAACATTACCTTAAAGATACTCACATATACGAACAAACTAAATTAGTTAGTTAACAAAATAATATAAATTTTTTAAAGATTTAACTCATATTCATATTCTCATTTTATTTATAAGATGAGAGCCTCTACCCTACGTAGCACTGATGTGACAAAAGTAGGATTAATTTGTAGAGTGTCTACCCTACGTAACGCTGATGTGATAAAAGTAACATTAATTTTACAAATAAAATTTTGATAGAATTATTTTATAAATTATAAAATTTTAAAAAATTATTTTTACAAAAACTCCAATAAAATAGCATCTTACAAAATGAAATAAAATATTTTGTAATTATCATACTTTCTTATAATTTATAATAAATTTTTTCTATAATAAAAAAAAGGACGAAAGTGAGATTTCTAATATTTTAATTTGTTGTGATGGATCATTTCCCCATGTATAACATAACTTAGGGGACATTGAAGTTTGTAAACAGCCATACAGCATAAAGTACCTGCGGCCTTATTTGAGATTTACAAGCAAAATATGTAATGTACAATTAAAAAATATAATAAAATATTATAATATAATATAATATATATATATATTTTTTATAATTTCAAACAGAGTTGAAAGTAAGATTTCTAATATTTTAATTTGTTGTAGGATTTTGATGTTTATGAGATAACTTTGTGGATACTAAATTTTGTGTACAACATTAGAGCGAGCTTAAAGTACACTAAGGGTGCGTTTGGTAAGGGGGATAAGGGGGGAATACCCCCCTTATCCCCGTGTCCATACCCAAACGGGGACAGAATAGGGGGGAATCCGGGTTCTAGGCTTCCTGGAATTAGGGGAATGGAATCGGGAATCCGGGTTCCAGTAAATAGGTGGAATTGGGAGGAACCCATAAAGTGGCACGAGAATCGAGAAAAGACTCTCTCTCTCTTTCCTCACTCTCTTTTAAGTGGGTTTTAATTTTTTTTTTTCTTTCTTTTGCATATTAATAAAAATTATTTTATAAATTTTTTAAATTAGAATTTTTAAATTTTAAAAAATATTTAAATTTTAAATTTTTTAAAAAATTTTAATTTTTTAACTTATTTTTTAATAAATCTACAAATTTTATTTTATTTCATTTTTGAAAAAAAATTATTAATTTTAAATTTTTAAAATTTATACAATTATTTTATAAATTTTTTAAAATTTATATAAATTTAAAAATTTAAATTTTTACTCTCACTTAAAATTTAAAAATTAATTTTATTTACTCTCACTTAAAATTTTTACTCTCACTTAAACTTTAATTTTTATATGTATTTTTTAAAATTTATATAAATTTTTAAAAATTAAAATTTTTACTCCTATTTAAACTTTAATTTAAAGGGCAAAATAGTCAAAACAATCAAAAATTTTAAATATTTTAATATATAATTTTCTATTATTTTTAAGTACTTTTAATTATTTATTATTTATTTTTAAATATTTTTTACAATTTTAAATAATATTTTAAATTTATTATTAGATTGATTAATATAATAAATTATTTTATTTATATATTATATCATAAAGGGCAAAATAGTCAATACACAAATTTATCACTTATCAATTCTTCTTATTCCTCTATACTCAACCAAACACAATTTTTACCAATTCTTCCTATTCTCCTTATTCCTATATAATTTACCAAACACAATTTACTTTAATTCCGGTATAACTCATAAAACGAACCAAACGCAAATTTACACCAATTCCTGCTAATACCAGAATCTGTACCTATCCCCGGTATAACAAAATTTTTCTAATCCCCGAACCAAACGCTACCTAAAGTTTTACATGAGATTACAAGTGTTGGAATTAGAGGGCAGCGAAAATTTACAAACTGGATAGCCAACGTATCCAAGAATCGGAATTGGATCAGCTAGCTTATTTTACCAGCCTTCTTGGATCGTCCTTGTCTTCTTGGTAATTCTTGATCTTCCACGTATCTTCTGGTTGTAGATCAGATGCGCAAATTGGATCGGATGCGAAGAAGGCTATCAGAGTCCTCTTTTGTGTTCACACTCCAAAACTCCGAGAACGAAGGTGAGAACGAAGGTAGAAACTCAGAGACAACGTAGAAAAAGAATGAGGAAGAAGAAAATCTAAATTCTGTATTCCTTGTATAGAGGAAGGGGTTCTATTTATAACCTATTAGGACCCTTTAGGATATCCTCTTTCTCACGTAGAGATAAACAGAATAGGATATGAGTTAAGATATGTTTCTTAACCTATAAGAAACATATCCTTATTTTTAACCTATAAGGATAAATTCTATCTTTATTCTTAACATATAAGGATGAAATCCGATCTTATCTTTAACACAAAAGGATGAATTCTAATCCACATCTCATATAGATTGAGTCAAAATAGAACTGCTTAATGTGGACACACCACATGACAACAACAAGCGAAATATGTTATGTATAATTAGAAAATATAATAAAAAGTTACTCTTTTCGTTTCACCAACAAATTCTAGAGATGCCTATGATCACTGCATGTATATTTACTCGCTAATTTTTTTTTATTTTTTCTTTTTTTTCAAACCAAATAACATTAGTCCTGAAGTACTGGCTAGCTCTCAATACCAATAATACCTTCTTAGATATATATTAGTGTTATTAGAAAAGTACACCATCCATTCATACTTTTAAAATTTTTATTCTATATATATCTAAGTACATATCTCCTTAGAAAAATAGTACAGGCCATATATATAAAAATCTACATCACAACAATAAAACTATATTATAACAATATTTTTAAATATTTTTAAAATTTTAAAAAAAATATCGTTAAAAAAAATAGCGATACTTATAATTAATGACGCTATATGTACAGTCGTTAGGGTATATAGTGACATATTATTATAATGTGTCTAATATAGATAAAACACTTGTACAAAAGTATCACGAAAATATGTTCTTATAACCTAATTTTATTGTAGTGAATGGACAAGCACTAATGGCTTTATAGTTTTACAAATATAGAAGCTCAATTCTATATATATATATACTAATTTTTGTATTTTCTAATAAGAATATATATATTATATATTATTATAAAATTATGGCAGTATATACGCATAATATGGTATTTTAGAAAAGCAAATAAAATATTTTCTTATCATATTTTGTCATACCCCATAATGCTTTTTTTTCTACAATTCTAAAATAGGCTGAAGGTAAGATTTTTAATATTTTAATTTATTGTGAACATGGTCTGATGTATAACATATTTTACTTAGGGGACACTAAATTTTGTAAACAACGTTACAGTTTAAACTACCCTATATGGCCTTATTTGGGATTACAAGCAAAATATGTAATGCACAATTAAAAAATATAATAAAATATTATAATATATAATGTACTCTTACTATAATTTCAAACGGAGTTGAAATTAAGATTTTTAATATTTTAATTTGTTGTGGGAATCTGATGCATATAACATAACTTAGATAATACTAACTTTTTTGTGCAATAATAGAGCGCACTTTTAAAGTATCCTATAGCTTTGTTAAAACAGTATTCAACAGAAAAGACCAAATATATTATTAAGGAGAAGAATAATTACCAATCATAATCTCTTGGTCAACTCATACATATGGATAATTTTAAAAATAATATACTTTAAAATTAACAATCTAGAAATTAATCTGTTATAACTGTATATATAATAAATCTAAGAAATAAATTTAACTAAAATTTATCTTATCTTTAATAAAAATCTAATTAATATTCGATCTTATTTTTAACAAGAGATAACGTTATGTACAATTATTACAATAAAAAATTATTACTTTTGTTTCACGGACAAATTCCAGAGGCATATCTCTGCACGCTTACTCGCCAACTTTTTTTTTTTTTTTTTTTTTTTTTTCCTTTTTAAAACCCAATAACACGAGTAGTGAGATACTGGCTACCTCTGAATACCTATCACCTATCAGGCCTCAGATACGTATTAGCACAGGGAAAATGCTTAATGTACATTCAAAAGTGAATGTATATTATACATCTTATTTATTTTAGATTGAGATAAATTTTATTCATCATTTCGAAATAATGGATAAAAAAATTTTCATCCTTGGATGAATGGAGTGTACCCGCTACACCCAAAAATGAGTGTAGAAATAGCATTGCTCTTAGTACAAGTATGAAAGTACATGATCCAACCATACTTTTTAAATTTTTATTCTATATCTAAGTACATTTCACTTAGAAAAATAATAATTTTTAAATTTTTATACCTAGGTACATTTCACTTAGAAAAATAGTACTTTTTTTAATTTTATTCTGTAACTATAACGAAGCACATTTTTTTTAAGACGCGTTTATTTCGCACCTATTACAAATTATATTGATATATAATTAGATATTTGAAATTATCAAATCGAATTATAACTGATTTTGTATTACCACATTTAGTTTAATAAAATAATAAAATATTAAATTATAGTGCATATAGAATTATTATGTTTGGTTTATATTACAAAATTCAGTAATTCTGATAATAATAAATAATATATTCTAAAATTACTTTTGTGGTCAAATTTAATATTAATTTTTTAAACTATAAGTTTAATATACTTGTAATCGAATTTAAAATTTAAAATATTAAATTTAAATCGGAATAAAAATATAAAATTTAATATTTTAATTTAAAAATTAAAATATAAATATAAATTTTAAAATTTAAAATCTAAATTGAAATTTTAAAATTTAAAATTTAAAATGCAAATTTTATATTTTAATATTTAAGAATTAAAATTTAAAATTTAAATTTAAAATCTAAATAAAAATTTTAAATTTTAAATATTAAATTAAAAAATTTAAAGTTTAAATTTGATATTTAAAATTTAAAATTAATATATTTAAAAATTTTAAATTTTAAATTCAAATTTAAAATTTAAAATTTAAAATTTAAAATTTAAATTTGAAAGATAAAATTTAAAATTTGATAATTCAAAATTTTAAATTAAAGTTTTAAAAATAACGCATTTAAAGGGTTCAAGAGTAGGAGGGGAAAATTATAATTTTCTATGATATGCAATATTATTTACCTTCAATAATATGAGATACCCACACCCCATTCGGTAATATTTTTTGTGTAATCTTGCACCATTTGTAATGCTACATTACTAAACGGATTATAGACTAGATAAACCAAATAGAATATTTTTGACATAATTATCTGTAATCTTTGCAAGATAATCCGAACCAATCTCCGAAAGTTTTGAAAATAGATAAAACAGATGAAAAATTAAAAAATAAAAGTGAAAGTAGAGTTCTATGTATATGTGCTTCTATGTGTGCAAGAGGTGTACATACATGGACATGGAATATATATATATATATAGAGTCGGCTAGTATACTATCGATAGTACCAAACATTTGGTATTATCAAGTTTTCTATCGTTAGATCTTGCCCTTTAATTATTTTCACCCGTTAGATTTTACTATTTTTCCAACCACTCATTAAATCCAAGGGGCCCACTATCATCTCAACCACATATCTCTTAATTCAACGGTTAAAAACTTAATAGCACTAATGACTTAGTACTATTAATAGTATTCCAGCCTATATATATATATATATATATATATATATATATATATATATATATATATATATATATATAAAGTAGCTGTTGGGTTTTTCTGGCCTGTTTCTCTGGGGGACTTCTATAGGAAACTTCTTCATCTCCCTCCCCTCCACCCTTTGATGGAGTTCTAGAATTTTTGGAGGCTCGTACATCGAGGTTTACACCGATTCGGCGCGTCACGACGCTTTTTCTCCGGCGACCCTTCCCGTCGTGTTTCGGTGCGCTGACTCCCCCGGGCTAATCCGACAGTATTTTTGGGCGATTCTTGCGCCGGTGTTTCCAGGACAGGTAGGGCTACATTTCTTGTATTTATGGCTTTCCTCGGAGTTTTGGACAGCATGGATGTTTTTATGGGATTTCTCCACGCTCAAGCGACGGATTGAGGTGTGCAAGTACTCGATTCATATCTACGCGATGCAAGGAACATCACCGTGATTTTTCTAGAATTTTTGGAGGTTGGCACGAAGGTGAAAATCCTACTTTTTCTAGGCGGATTATTACAGACTTGTGTTATGGAAGTTTCGCGGGTACCGCGGTGTTTATTTTGTATCTTGGCCTACAGGCGTCGGATTTGGACGTGCAAGTACTCAATTCGATCGGCTCGCCGCGATAATCGCAGTGGTTATTTTTCTAGATTTTTCCGAGTTCATCTCGCAGGTAAAATTTAGCCATTTTCGGGACTGGTTGTTGGACAGCGGCTTATTGTACATTATTTTGATTAATTGTACGCCATGTGAGTTGTTGTGCTGTGGTTCGCAGTTTTTGGGTGTTTTACGGGGAAAAGAGTGTTGGACAGCGAGGAGACGTTTACAGCTATGGATTACGCGTTTCCAGGTGGGTGGTTGATATATCCCTCTATTTCTGACATACTCACTAGGAATATTAGAGAGATTCTCTTATTGGACTTATTGATTGATCAATACTCGTGGTTGGGATTATGCATGTGGGTTTGGACATGTGGATTGCTATGTTAGCACGTAACCTTGCATGTGGATTTGATTATAATATTGAGGCCATGTAATTTACCTGGATGGTGCATACCACTTGGGGATGTTTTTGGACATGCATAGGTGGATAGTTTATTTGTGGGCGAATAGCGGTTTATATGAGATTTATGATTAATATTTGCTATTCATGTGAGTTAGGTTATGGGACTTGGGATATCATGCTATATTGAATGCCCGAAATTGTTATCATGCTAAAACATAAGTCAGAAAATGATATCTGTATTCTTTCTATCTTCCCGAGACTTTTACATGCTTGTATGGACATCTAGTTAGGCCATCTCTTATCGCTACACTATCATGTTGAAACTTAACTTAGGAGAAACCATGTTTGCTTCTTTTCTCCTTATTCTTTAGTCAGGTGGTTCTTGTTGCTCGGGTTTGAGCAGGGGTTTGGGATAGTGTAGCCGGGACCTTGGGGTGGGGGACAGGTGGTACTTGATTATGGGTTGTGGGGTATTGCGGCTACCACGGACAGTAGGCGGTTGACCGGATATTGATTATTTTACCCGATTGTGGATTGGGGGTTATTGCGGCGACCACGGATATTGGGCGGTTGATCGAATGTCGGTTGCGGGATATGGTCGTGGATTGAGGGGTATTGCGGCAACCGCGGATATTGGGCGGTTGACCGTATGGGTATTTATGCATCAGATTTGGGGATCGGGGGTTTCTTTAGTGGAGGGATTTGTTCCACTTAGGAATTGTAGTGATCCAGTCCTGCTTTTATGATACTTGTGACATGGTTACTTTCCTCCTGTGGGTAGCTCCCCTCGAGTTTCCCTCCGGAGCGTGGGGGTCAGACAGGCATTGAGTTTTTGCTATCACATCGGCGCGGCTTACTTGCCCGATGATGAGGGCGGCAGCAGGAGTTTTTGCTATCACATCGGCGCGGCTTACTTGCCCGATGATGAGGGCGGCATAGATTGGGTTTATTTGGGTCGGTTGGTTACTGATGCATATGGTTATTCCATTTTGGGATTGCATTTAGAGGCATAGTAGTGGTAGTTTCCTTTCTTCCGCAGTCTTTATTGCTTACCACTCTTCTTTCCCTTTTGCCTCTGGTAGACCTAGTGGGTGCGTCGGAGTTTGAGGATTTACCCACTATGGGAGGCTACTGGTTTACTAGTAGTTCTCACCCCCATTCTTCTTTCCTCTTTTTCTTCTCTTTTGTTTTGCAGTGTCTTCTGCAGGTGCTGCTGGGTTTTCAGTGGCGGGTCGAGGAGAGAGAACGATTGAGTAGATAGATGTCGAGGCAGGATGAGCGAGTTAGCTGGACTGTTGGTGTACCCATTTTTCCTCAGACAACTGTACTTTACTTTTGGGTCTGACTTTAGCCAGATGATTGTATCTTTTTTTGGTGAGTTGGGAGAGACAGATGTATTATTTTTACAGATGTACTGTATTTTATTTCCAGCTTCAGTCTGAAATGTATTAGATTTTAGTTCAGCTCTGTTTTATGCTCTTTATTATTATCTCTTATATCTGGGTAGGTTACTGGCGTTTCGTGTACGCGAAAAATTTCGTGTGCACGGTGGATCTGTAGACGGGCACGGGTTCTGGTTTACACCCGGGGCGTGACACGGACCCTGCTAGAGTTATATGCCAGGTTGAGCATCGTGTGACATTTGTCTGAGGTCTTTTGACCAACATGGTAACTGATTGGGTTATACTTTTGAACTATCCATTCGATTGAGGCATACATTTTATTATAGTAGCGGTAGGTGTTTATACAACATTCTTTTTTTTCTTGTTACATTATGCTACTGTAGTATTACTGTTTTTATACCATTGTTTATCTTTGGTTACCAGTGAGTACAGCTCGCCTTCGTCAGCTTGTGATACCCTCTGGGAGACTGGTTTCTCACTACCCCCCAGTTGCAGGCATTGCGAGAGGTGACGATCAGGATGGTACGTGAGGCGACGAAATAGCTAAAGAGCCTAACAGTCCTGAGAGTTTCATTCAGTAACTTACGATTTTATTTTCTTTTGACCATATTTTTATTTGTCGATGGGTCTAGACATGTGGAGGTTCAGCATATGCTGATTATTTGATGGATTGAATAATCAGCGAATTCTTATCATTATAATCTTGTGGCTTTATGCAAAAAAATATTTTCTACCCTTTATAGTAGTCGGTTTTCAAAAGATTATATTTTCGTGTAGGAAACCGTTTTGAAAAGAATTTTAATTTTCATTGTATTATTAGATTTCAAATAAAGTTTTCGGATGAAAAACACTTTCAAAAGAATAGAAATGCTTGATAACCTGTGCATTGCAACATCTGCGGTAAGAATACTGTAGATGTCACGCCCCGGAACCCGGGCTCGTCTACAGATCCGCCGTGCACACGGAATTTTCCGCGTACACGAAGCGCTGGTAACCTGCTCAGATATAATCTAACAATAAAAGAGCATAATACAGAGCTGAAATAGAAGAACCACATAGTATCTCAGACTGGGACTACAAACACATCAGTAATAAGTACAATAATCTCCCAGCAACCAAAATAGTACAACCAGCTGGCTAACGCCAGACCCCAAAATGAAAGGAGAATATCACAGTCTGAGTGGAGGGTACAATATCTGTCTAATAGCTCTCAGCCTCACAGGAGATCTATCTACCCGGCGATCCCCTTACCTCGATCAGCTGCCGATGGCCTAGCAGCTCCCGCAGATGACTCTGCAAAACATGAGAGAAGAAAGAGAAAAACAACAATGGGGGTGAGAACTACCAGATAAACCAGTAGCCTCCCCTAGTGGGTAAAACCTCAACTCTGACGCACCCACTAGGACTACTAGAGGCAAAAGGGAAAAGAAAAAGTGGTAAGATACATAAGATGCTGAAACAGAAAAACTACCACTACTATGCTGTCAAAACTGTAAGCATGCATCAGAAATAGTATCTGTCCAAATAAACCCAATCTAGCCACCAGCAAGAACTGGTACTGCCTGCTGCCGCTCTCATCATCGTGCAATAACCGCGCCGATGTGATAGCAAAACTGTCAAGAACTGTCTGGCTCCAACCTCTAGAGGGGAACTCGAGGGGAGCGACCCACACGAGTAAAGCACCACCGGGCAATAACCGCACCGGTAAGATAAGTCTCAAAAGCAGGACTGAATCTCCGGGCAATAACCGCCCACGGTATGATAAGTTTTAAAAGCAGGACAAGCACCACCGGGCAATAACCGCACCGGTAAGATAAGTTTTAAAAGCAGGACTGGATCATGACTATGATCAAAGTGGGAAACTCCATCCACTACCCAATCCCCAACTGATGCAATAAACCAGACTCAACCCCAATCTGATGCAAGGATAAACATCTGGTCGACCGCCTACTGTCCGCGGTCACCGCAATACCCCACAAGTCCACAATCTAGCACAACCTTGGCTACACTATCCCAAACCCCTGCTCACACTTGAGCAACAACATATGAATGCAAAGGACAACAATGAAACATGTTCAAATCCCAATATGATAGTGTAGCAATGAATAGTGGCCTTACCTGATGTCCGGGCATGCATGCAACTGTCTTTATTTTTAAAAGTTGTAAAATAGTGTCAAAGGTTTAAAACAATTGATTTACTGAATAAAAGTCATTTGCATGCGAGATCATAGCCTTTGTCTCAATCACAGTGTCCCAATATAAGTCATCATATTATTTGTGGGGTTATATTAAATTTTAGGGGAGTTTGTCCCAGCGGTCCTTGTCATTTGTCATATTAATTTGTCCCAATGGTTCTCATTAATTGTCCTGTTAGTAGTCCTGTTAGTAGTCCTGTTAGTAGTCCCAATGGTTCTCAGCAATTATCATATTACTTTGTCCCAATTGTTCTCATCAATTGTCATATTATTATTTTAGGGGATTTCTAGTAATCCCAGTGAGCTTGTCAAAAATGAGGTAAGCAACAACCGCCCACCTTGAACAGCTCAAACAACACCCCAGGTAGTCTCCTGGTTGTCCACAGTCCTCAAATCCTGCAAATCAACGTTCCCGGTATAAATACAAACCCCAAAAAGCACAATATTTGCTGTTTTTCAGACAGCACGGGAAAAGAGGAATTTTTCACCTCTAAAATGAGCTCCTAAAATCCCAGAAAAATCACGGTTGCGTTCCTCGCGAAGAGTAGATCAAAATCGACTCTTTGAACGCCTCGATCTGATGCTCCTACGCCAAGATAAAAATCGGAGAAGTCGGTGCTGTCCAAAAACCATCACAGTAAAAAGGGGGGTCAAAGAGGACTCGGGAATCGTGCCAAAAGTACGAAATGGAGCAAAATGATCAACACGGAAATCGAAGCCCTACCTCTTACGGTCGCGCTGTCGCAAAAATCGTCCAAAAATTCCACCCGGTTAGCCCGCAGTGAATTTTCGACGGAACTGCGACGGGAAATGGGCCGAAAAAGAAAACCGTCGCAGTGCGCCGCGTCGCAGATATCTCACTATCTGTAACTCCTAAATTCCTGAGATTGTAGAGAGAGAAAGAGGAGAGAGAGAGGAAAAACTTTCGTAGAGGGAGTTTTCTCTGATTCTCTCTCTATGGCCCGCAAATCGAGGTGCAAAGAGAGGGGGGGTGGGGCTCTTATATAATGGGCCAAAAGGGAATATTCCCACACGGGATCAGGATCCAAACACGAAACACCGAAACTGGCCAACCAGGAAGCGCCACGTGTCACCCAAACAGGAAACAGCCTGTGCAGGCCCAATCAGATTTCGCCACGTGGCCACGTGGTCCACGTGATCTGTCCGCGCTCCGGGTTTTCCGGAAAATGTCGGCCAATAGGGTGCGCCACGTGTCACTCTCCCACGTGCTTCTAGAAGCCGGCCAGCCAATCGGGTGCCGCCACGTGGCAGAGGGAAACTTCGGTGCACCCGGTGCACGCCTGGCTCATGGACCGCGCACCCGAGCGCCTGCCCGCGCCTGCCCGCGCTGCCCGCGCCTGCCCGCGCCGCGCTCCTCCGCGCTCCGCCGCTGCCCCGCCGCTGCGCCGCTGCCCGCCGCCGTGCGCCGCCGCTCGCCGGCGGCGGCCGCCGGCCGGAACAGTAATTCCGGCCGGCGGTTACTGTTCCGGTGAACAGTACCAAGTGCCGAAAAAATAAAGCGAATATACCGTTTCGACCGTTTTCGCGCGCTGAGTCCAAATCCGCCGTCCGTTTCGCCAAATTCTCATCCGAAATTTTGCCGAAAGCTCCCGGAAAATCCCATTTGCTCCGATTTTCGCGCAGAGTCTATTAAAAATATCCAATTTCGTTTCTACAAGCTCCGTTGCACAGTACAAGCCTTCTACAGTCACTGTTAATGTTGCGGAGTTCTGCGGGAGTCCGGATCATCACATTCTCCCCCACTAAAAGAGTTTCGTCCTCGAAACGAGACTAAACAATAATACTCAGTCCGATGTCTCGAATAAGTAGGGGTGAGCATCCCTCATCTCCGACTCGAGCTCCCAAGTAGTCTTGCGCTCGTCATGATTCCCCCGTTGGATTTTCACCTAAGGAACGGCCCGATACGCTCCAATACCTCAATGGGTCTAATATATCGGGGGCTAAGTTTCCCACGAATGCCGAATCTCCTGATTTCTTTGGACGGCGAGACTTACATGATCTCCAACTTGAAATTTCAAGTCTCGTCGCCGAACATCGGCATAGCTCCTGTGCCGGCTTTGGGCGGTCTGAAGATACATCCGACTCGCTCGGATCTTCTCCTCTGCCTCAAGCAATACGTCTGGTCCCAAGGTCCGCCTCTCGCCCCCATCACTCCAAAAAAGGGGTGATCGACACTTGCGTCCATACAACGCTTCAAACGAAGTCATCTGAATGCTCGCTTGAAAACTGTTGTTGTACGCGAGCTCAGCCGAGGGTAAGTGTCGAATCCACCCTCCGCCGAAATCCAAGATGTATGCTCTTAGCATACCCTCCAAGATCTGCATAATCCGCTCTGACTGCCCATCAGTCTGCGGAGGAAAAACCGTACTAACCTGAGTTTAGTCCCCAAGGCTCAAATCTTGGGTCTCTAACGGATACAAAATAGAGGCGGGCTCTTAGATAACCGCACCACCTCATTTAAGTACAGCTGGACAAGTGACTAAGTAGTTTACACCAGCAAATGCATCCGCTCCTCCCAGGGCACCTGGTAATCCAATCCTCATGTCCACGGGCACAAATGCTCGATCCGAGTACCTCTGTACTCCTGAGGTTCCTAAAAATCCCCCAAATTATCACTTTATCTAATTCCCGGTAATCCCTTACAATGCCGAAGTGAACCTACTTCCTACATCTCAAAAAGCACCGGCGCCCCGTAGGCCCCAAACTATGCTAGCCAAAAACAATTCCGCACCCAAAGCGAAACATCCGCCTCGCCAGCGAAGTCAAAACTTCAGAGGCAAAGAAAGCCCTGCGGCAACCCCGGCACACAGACCTCTCCTGGCCTGGCTCCCCAAAAGATCGTCCTCGCAGCACAATCAACCGCCGCGAAAAGGGATACTGAGCCAGCCAGTTTATCTATGTACCACGATCAAGTCCCGCAACTGAGTCATGACCATCAGGTCTACTGGCATAATCCAGGACTCATCTGCACCGGTCAGGACCAACGACACACCTCCATGTGCTAAAAGATCGGGAATACGTACCTCCCGTGCATAAGGTGATCGTCCTACCCCTAACCCATACAATAAAGTAAATGTACTCCTAACGCATATCTAGCATGCTCAAGTGCAATACAATGCAAAAATCTAATGCCAAAAAGCAAAATAATTAATAATACCTGCCACCACATGGTCGGCTGCTGCAAAGTCCTCCACCTGAGCGGCATAAACCCGACCGCTCTAAACCGGTGGCTGGTGATCCGCAGGGTAAAAAGATGGTGATCCGCTCGCTGGAGCATAAAGCCGCTGAGCCGACGACCGCTGCTGAGATACGAAGGGAGACGAAACTGAGGAAGGCGCCGCTGGGGTCGAAAGGGGGCATGATGCTCGAATATGGCCTGACTGTCCACATTTAAAACAACGACCCCACCTCTGATCACAGGTGTGCGACAAATGAGATCCTCCACAGAATATACATCTGTTTTTGTCGCGAAGCCGTGGCTGTCCCGACTGCTGCTGTCTTTGTATCTGTTGCCGCGACTCCTGCTGCTGTGGCTGACGGGGTTCACCAGATCTTTGGTATCCCTGAAACTCACGACCCGGAGGATGGAATCGTGGAAGTTTCGAGGGTCCCTGGCAGCTCGATTGCCCTTCGTCCGTCTGTGCTGGGCGCTTCGCCCCCGGAATCACTGTGGGAGCCGGAGCTACCTCCTCCATTACTACCTCTCCGCACTCAACATAGAGTGCTTGCTCCATCGAGGCCTCCAAAGTCTGTAACCTACGCGAGCGAACTAGTTGAAAAAGGTCCCGGCGCAACCCTCGCTCGAACATGTATATTCGGTGCGCCTCATCCCTGGCCACGTTCGGTACACATGCCAACAACTGATTGAAATTGGCAATGTACTCGTGTACGGGCCGATCTCCTTGGCGAAGGTTTTTCAACTGCTCCTCCAACCTCTGCCGGACGCTTTCCGGGAAGAAAGCCCCAAGAAGGAGACTGCGGAACTCCACCCAGGCCAAGAGTTGGGCCCCAGGCGGACCAGCTGGTCGAACACGCCGCCACCAAGCCTCGGCGTTGCGCTCCAAAAAGTTCGTTGCCAATAACACCTGGTATCGCTCCTCGATGAATAGTGTCTCAAAACGTCGCTCCATTGCCGTTACCCACGACTCTGCCTCCCACGGCTCAACATTTTGCCCCGAAAAATAGGGTGGGTCAAACTGGCGGAACTTGATCAGCAAATCAACCACCTCTCGCTGCTCTGCAGGGGTCAGAGGTCCGGTCAACCTAGACGGCTGACTACCAGCATCCCGAGCAGCAGGGGATGCCGGGGTCACCGGTACAACTGGGGGAGCCACAGCAGGGGAGGGTGGCACGGGAGAACTTTCCGAGGGTGCTACAACTGGTTGCGCCCTCTGCTCCAACATACGCGTCAACCGGCCCACGGCCTCCTCCTGACGCCGAAAGGCCTCTGACATCTGGGCCACCTGAGCCTGTAGTTCTTGTACCTCCCTCTGCTGGCCCTGCCCGGACTCTTCCTGATCGGGTTCAGAGGAAGAAGGCTGCGAACGTGTAAACATCCTGCGTTGTGGTAGCATTCCACCACAAGAAACTACAATCAATAACACAACCCCACACGACCCTTATCTGGCGAAAGTCAGGGACATCCCCCTATTTCTGTGACTTTATGTTGTCTGCAGCCAACATAACTGTACACCAGAAATTTGGGTATGTCGGTCCCTCTTCTCTCACTGGAAGAGTCAAACAATAAATCAACGACTTTCGCAAAATGTCACGTCTCTCACGCCCTATTATCCTAGGGTCTGCCAAAAGCCTAGGGTTTCCTAAGTCCCAACTGACCTATCCCTAAGCTCTGATACCAACTTAATCTGTCACGCCCCGGAACCCGGGCTCGTCTACAGATCCGCCGTGCACACGGAATTTTCCGCGTACACGAAGCGCTGGTAACCTGCTCAGATATAATCTAACAATAAAAGAGCATAATACAGAGCTGAAATAGAAGAACCACATAGTATCTCAGACTGGGACTACAAACACATCAGTAATAAGTACAATAATCTCCCAGCAACCAAAATAGTACAACCAGCTGGCTAACGCCAGACCCCAAAATGAAAGGAGAATATCACAGTCTGAGTGGAGGGTACAATATCTGTCTAATAGCTCTCAGCCTCACAGGAGATCTATCTACCCAGCGATCCCCTTACCTCGATCAGCTGCCGATGGCCTAGCAGCTCCCGCAGATGACTCTGCAAAACATGAGAGAAGAAAGAGAAAAACAACGATGGGGGTGAGAACTACCAGATAAACCAGTAGCCTCCCCTAGTGGGCAAAACCTCAACTCTGACGCACCCACTAGGACTACTAGAGGCAAAAGGGAAAAGAAAAGTGGTAAGATACATAAGATGCTGAAACAGAAAAACTACCACTACTATGCTGTCAAAACTGTAAGCATGCATCAGAAATAGTATCTGTCCAAATAAACCCAATCTAGCCACCAGCAAGAACTGGTACTGCCTGCTGCCGCTCTCATCATCGTGCAATAACCGCGCCGATGTGATAGCAAAACTGTCAAGAACTGTCTGGCTCCAACCTCTAGAGGGGAACTCGAGGGGAGCGACCCACACGAGTAAAGCACCACCGGGCAATAACCGCACCGGTAAGATAAGTCTCAAAAGCAGGACTGAATCTCCGGGCAATAACCGCCCACGGTATGATAAGTTTTAAAAGCAGGACAAGCACCACCGGGCAATAACCGCACCGGTAAGATAAGTTTTAAAAGCAGGACTGGATCATGACTATGATCAAAGTGGGAAACTCCATCCACTACCCAATCCCCAACTGATGCAATAAACCAGACTCGACCCCAATCTGGTGCAAGGATAAACATCTGGTCGACCGCCTACTGTCCGCGGTCACCGCAATACCCCACAAGTCCACAATCTAGCACAACCTTGGCTACACTATCCCAAACCCCTGCTCACACACTTGAGCAACAACATATGAATGTAAAGGACAACAATGAAACATGTTCAAATCCCAATATGATGTAGCAATGAATAGTGGCCTTACCTGATGTCCGGGCATGCATGCAACTGTCTTTATTTTTAACAGTCGTAAAATAGTGTCAAAGGTTTAAAAACAATTGATTTACTGAATAAAAGTCATTTGCATGCGAGATCATGGCCTTTGTCTCAATCACAGTGTCCCAATATAAGCCATCATATTATTTGTGGGGTTATATTAAATTTTAGGGGAGTTTGTCCCAGCGGTCCTTGTCATTTGTCATATTAATTTGTCCCAATGGTTCTCATTAATTGTCCTGTTAGTAGTCCTGTTAGTAGTCCCAATGGTTCTCAGCAATTATCATATTACTTTGTCCCAATTGTTCTCATCAATTATCATATTATTAAATTTTAGGGGAGTTCCAGTAATCCCAGTGAGCTTGTCAAAAATGAGGTAAGCAACAACCGCCCACCTTGAAAAGCTCAAACAATACCCCAGGTAGTCCCCTGGTTGTCCACAGTCCTCAAATCCTGCAAATCAACGTTCCTGGTATAAATACAAACCCCAAAAAGCACAATATTTACTGTTTTTCAGACAGCACGGGAAAAGAGGAATTTTTCACCTCTAAAATGAGCTCCTAAAATCCCAGAAAAATCACGGTTGCGTTCCTCGCGAAGAGTAGATCAAAATCGACTCTTTGAACGCCTCGATCTGATGCTCCTACGCCAAGATAAAAATCGGAGAAGTTGACGCTGTCCAAAAACCATCACAGTAAAAAGGGGGGTCAAAGAGGACTCGGGAATCGTGCCAAAAGTACGAAATGGAGCAAAATGATCAACACGGAAATCGAAGCCCTACCTCTTACGGTCGCGCTGTCGCAAAAATCGTCCAAAAATTCCACCCGGTTAGCCCGCAGTGAATTTTTGACGGAACTGCGACGGGAAATGGGCCGAAAAAGAAAACCGTCGCAGTGCGCCGCGTCGCAGATATCTCACTATCTGTAACTCCTAAATTCCTGAGATTGTAGAGAGAGAAAGAGGAGAGAGAGAGGAAAAACTTTCGTAGAGGGAGTTTTCTCTGATTCTCTCTCTATGGCCCGCAAATCGAGGTGCAAAGAGAGGGGGGGTGGGGGCTCTTATATAATGGGCCAAAAGGGAATATTCCCTCACGGGATCAGGATCCAAACACGAAACACCGAAACTGGCCATCCAGGAAGCGCCACGTGTCACCCAAACAGGAAACAGCCTGTGCAGGCCCAATCAGATTTCGCCACGTGGCCACGTGGTCCACGTGATCTGTCCGCGCTCCGGGTTTTCCGGAAAATGTCGGCCAATCCGGGTGCGCCACGTGTCACTCTCCCACGTGACTTCTAGAAGCCGTCCAGCCAATCGGGTGCCGCCACGTGGCAGAGGGAAACTTCGGTGCACCCGGTGCACGCCTGGCTCATGGACCGCGCACCCGAGCGCCTGCCCGCGCCTGCCCGCGCCTGCCCGCGCCTGCCCGCGCCGCGCTCCTCCGCGCTCCGCCGCTGCCCCGCCGCTGCGCCGCTGCGCCGCCGCCGCCGCCGCTCGCCGGCGGCGGGCGCCGGCCGGAACAGTAATTCCGGCCGGCGGTTACTGTTCCGGTGAACAGTACCAAGTGCCGAAAAAACAAAGCGAATATACCGTTTCGACCGTTTTCGCACGCTGAGTCCAAATCCGCCGTCCGTTTTGCCAAATTCTCATCCGAAATTTTGCCGAAAGCTCCCGGAAAATCCCATTTGCTCCGATTTTCGTGCAGAGTCTATTAAAAATATCCAATTTCGTTTCTACAAGCTCCGTTGCACCGTACAAGCCTTCTACAGTCACTATTAATGTTGCGGAGGTTCTGCGGGGGTCCGGATCATTACAGTAGAGCATTAAATTATCATGTTTAAGGATCATATAGCTGAATGTGTATCCTCTGTGATTGCGGTGTTTGTGTGTGAGATGAAAATTGGTGGTTGAGTTATTGTATAGTGTGTGACGCCGTGCAAATACAGGAGAGGTTCTATCCGTGTGAACAGAGGGTTAACTGCATTTGTGGTCAGTCTGTTCGTCCCGTGGGAAAGGTTTTCAAAAGAAAAAAATGGGGTATTTTCTGCTAACTCTGTTTCCAAACTTGCCCTATTTCTAAAAATGGCTTTACAAAGTGGACCTCGGGGCGTGACAATACGATAGTTAGGAGCAATCATATCGTGCCCTTTCTCGATATTTCTGAATGTTAGAAACAACAAATTCCGAAACTATTACAAAGATTAAAAATATAAGAGTGATGAGTACTTCAAGAATGTTTGCACGAGCCTTTTGGGCTTTTGGACCCTCGATTCATGGTTGGTCGTATTGTCAGCCAATACTTAGTATCGATGTCACGCACTTATATGGAAAATACGGAGGCTATGCATTAATTACCACAAGTGTTGATGCCAATGATGGTTTGTATCCGCTAGCATTCGCAATATGCGAGGGAAAGAATGACTCGAGTGGGAGTGGTTTCTAAATTGTCTACGGAGATACATAACACGATCTCGAGTTATTACAATCATTTCCAATCGCTTTAAAAGACTTACGAATTTTGTTGCACTTGTATTCCCACCATCAGAAGGTCATGCTCATCGATGGTATTTGTGACACATGAAAGCTAATATGAATGTTCATTTTAAAGTAAAATACATACTTAGAAAATTTTATGCCGTCGACAGTGCCTCAGAAGAATGAGAATATTACACGTTAAAGGAAGAATTGAAAGCAATGGATGATGATGCTTGGCTATGGGTTAACTAACTTCATGCCGATAGGACATATTGGGCTAAGGCTTTCGATGGTGGTCGACGATTCGGCATTATGGGGTGTTAATGGGAGTTTGTGGCTTACTAATTACAGTTTTTGTAATGACAACATTACATCGAGTAGTTGAATTCTTTCTAAAACATCGTGAAGAGGTAGCAGCAATGTTTACTCAATTTGTATTGAATGTGGATAAGACTATCAATAGCCAAATGTCAATTGCTATAGCACGTACAGTTCGGCGATATGGTGCTTAAGAGTTTGAAGTTCTTACTGAAAGGGATTTGCAATACCAAGTGATTATCAATGGAATAACTTCTACATATTCATGTTTGTATTTGCAACTAACGGGAATACCTTATTCACATATATTATCATGTTATAGTTCCTTATACATGAACATAGATTATTATAGTCTATACTCTCATTGGTATACTACCGAATTCTTCCGTAACACATATGAACCACAGTTCCATCTGGTTCCCGATTGGCGTTATTGGGTTGAGTCATATGACTCACCTATACTTCCACTACACGAGAGAAGAAGGAAATAACGACCCAAATCTACTCGCATTCACAATATTATGGATGAAGGCGCTGGTCGTAGTAGGAGCACGTGTAGTATGTGTAAACAACCCGGCCATTATAAGAGCACATGTCCTGAAAAATCAACAAAGAAGGACTGAAAGACGTCGTCGTTTATATTGTTTGTTTGATATCTTGACTGTTGTAGATTTATTTGATTAATTTACAAATGGTATTATTACAGATGGACGATCATGAGAAGGCAGGACCGATTGATCAGCCTCACCACAAATGTATTTGTATTAGAGATGATGTTATATATTTTTTAAAATATATTTTTTATTTCTTTAAAATTTTATGCACTAATATTATGTGATATTTATATTATTGTATGGTTATTCTCCGATTCAATTTACAGAGCACGGCCGTAAATTGAACCGCTGGCAAATTGAGCATCCTACAGTTTTGGATCAACTGCAACGAGCAAGATTCTATTAAGTGTCGCGGTTGAGGCGTGTTCAGCTGGATCAGGCATTATTAGGATTTTTAGTCCAGAGGTGGGGGAGGGAGACGCAGATATTTCATATTAGGCATAGGGAGATGACAGTCACCTTAATGGATGCGGCTGTTATCACTGGACTCCGCATCGATGGGGGGGGGGGTGACCGGAGGTACCTCGTATCAGTGGCCAGAGCTATGTGAGCTACCACTTGGGGTTGTTCCCGGAGATATTAGAGGCGAAGAGATAAATATTAATTGGTTGTATCATCAATTTAATGATATCGTCTTAGATACACCGCCCGCAGTCATAGGGGCTACAACAAGAGTATACATGATGTTTCATATAGGTTGTAGTCTAATGACAAACCTAAGCGAAAATAGAGTGCATTTAAAGTGGTTGCCTCTATTAGAGGATTTTCACGCTTGTGGTGAGTTGGCATGGGGTGCTGCGATGCTAGCTCATCTCTATCGAGCATTAACGGATGGTTGCATGAGGGGGAAAGTGAAATCTTGTTATTTTGGGACATTAATTCAGGTACAAGACTTTACTACTAATTTTATTCACGATTTTTTTAAAAAAAAATTCTAAGTAGTTCTTTATGTAGATTTGGGCATGAGACCATCTGCACATCGGTCGTCTGAGATAGTCGGACAGTAGCCTGATCTTATTGATGTGCCACTAGGTTGCAGTTATATATTTTTTTTCAAGTTTTCAATATTTTATGTTATCATTACTAATACAATATAAATGAAACAGGGGGAATATTAGGCTGGTTTTTTGGGACAATGTTAGAACGACTGATATTAAGTTTTATCATGATCAGCTGAATCACCAGTTAGAGTCCCAAATACATGAGTTAATTATCATAAGTTTCATAAGTACTTTTCACATAACTTCTATTTTAAAACGAATTACTTATCATATACTACTTTTCATAATAGATTACATGGAGACCATATACAGATTCAATACTATAGTCACTTCCACCATTTTGTCTAGTGGGGTGTCGGTATGGTGAGCACGGACAACCTTAGCATGTCTTTATATTATTGAGATTCATTTTCCAGATCGGGTGCTTCGTCATTTTGGATTTCTACAGCATATATCCGACGCAGTAGTTGCTCTACCTCGCATCACTTCACGAGGTAGAGCGGATGAGAATTGGATATCTAGTCCAGTACGGTATCCACCCCTCGCATATCAGTACCGTGGACATGTCGAGAGATTGATAAATATATATATATGTATATATACCTATATATATATATATATATAAATAATATATATATATAGATTATATATATATATATATATATATATATATAATATATATATATATATATATATATATATATATAATTTTTTAATATACAAACAAAAATCAATGCAATTTTTAGACTAATCAAATGGCTCTATAATGTCGAATTGGTCGAGATGTGAGATAGTCATGCCCTTTGGCTGTGGAGGAGTTGAAGATGCAATGTTGATCGGTGTGGGGAGACCGCAACTGTTGATGTTTACGCCTACGATAAACAATATCAGATTGTTGAGGATGATCATCTGGAACAAATCCTGATGGACTCTATGATGGTACATGCCCCGACGTCGATGTTCCACCATGATCTACTGGTCGTGGAGGCGTAGTATGTGGAAGTGTCGGTAGTCTCCAAAACTGCTTCCATTTGATCAGCAATTTGTCTCAGAGATGTGTGTGCTCCACTATATGAAATATCTGGTAGGACACCTCTGATTGCATATTGAGATCTCTGAACGAAATCGACCTGAAATCAAAACAATATCATAAAAATTGCATTAATTTTTGTTTGTATATTAAATTTTATATATATATATATATATATATATATATATATATATATATATATATATATATATATATATATATATATATATATATAAGTAGAGCTTATATGCTTTTAAAAGCACAAGCATATTCATGCTTGTGAATTTTTTACTTCATCTTTCTCTCTCTTTAGTTGACTTTACAAAAACACAAATCCCAATACAAATTCAATGCTAAAAAATTCACAAGCATATAGAGGCTTGTGCTTTTAAAAGTATATAAGCTCAACTCTATATATAGTCCTGCTACTATACTTGTACAAACATAAAGTAATTGATATTTATAAGTTTTTTACCGTTTGATCTATCTTTTTGACTAATTTCATCCTTTAGATCATTCTATTCCACCAACCACTCACTTAACCTAAGGGGCCCACTATCATCCTAACCACATATCTTTTCATCTAAGGGCAAAAACCTACAAGTACCAATGACTTGTACTTTTAAAACATATGAGCTCAATTTTATATATATATATATATATATATATATATATATATATATATATATATATATATATATATATATATATATATATAGTAGAGCTTACATGCTTTTAAAAGTATAAGCCCATCCATTCTTGTGAATTTTTTACCATTGGATTTGTATTGAGATTTGTACTATTTACTTTATCTTTCTCTCTCTTTAATTAGTTGACTTTACAAAAAAACAAATCCCAATACATATCCAATGGTAAAAAATTTACAAGCATGGATAGGCTTGTGCTTTTAAAAGCATATAAGCTCTACTCATGATATATATATATATATATATATATATATATATATATATATATATATATATATATATATATATATTATATATATATATATATAAAGAGTGTTAGGTTGAAATGCTATTGGTAGTAAGCGGGCTCCGTTGTCAGCTATTTGTTTTCGATGATGAAGCTTCTAAAATAACGATCGGTATCATTAAATATGATTTAGGCCACTTAAACTATTGAAAAATTAAATTTCATACCTTTTCAATATTCTCAATTTGAAAGCTCTATCATTGAAAACAAATGGGTGGCAAGAGAACTCGTTTGCTACTAACAACATTCGAACTCAACTATATATATATATATATATATATATATATATATATATATATATATATATATATATATATATATATAGTTGAGTTGTAATGCTATCACTAGCAAACGTGTTGCATTGTCACTCATATGTTTTCGATGATAGAGCTTTCAAATCGATGATCGCCACCGTTGAGCATGATCTATGTCACTGGAAGTATCTAGAAATCAAATTTTAAATCTTTTCGACATTATTGACCTAATAATCAAATGGTTACAAAATTTATAATTTTAAGAGTAAATGTGACATCCTCGGAATTTGGATTAGTCCTATATATAAATAATATAATAAGACTAAATCTCTAAATCCGGCTATAGCATTTTGGATAGTAACTAGATCCAAGAGGTTAAGAGGGTTAAGCGTGCTATAGGTAGAGTAGTTCTAGGATGGGTGACACCCTAGGAAGTTGGAGCGTCACAGTAAAAATGAGTCTTTTGCTCGTTTAACGGTCTAAAGAAATCTAAATTAATTAAATTTTGGTTAGAAAATTTTTTAAACTATTTAAACAAGATCTATATTCTCGATCTTGATTATAAGACTCATATCATCATTTTTTGAGGGATATTCATTTTCAGCCGTTCATTTTTGTGTCCACTTGATGGATAAGAAAAAAATATCAAAAATATATGAAATTTAATTTTCAGATAGTTTAAATAGTATAGATCATATTTAACGATGTCGATCGTCGATTTGGAAGCTCCATCATCGAAAATAAATAGGTAGCAACGGAGCTCGTTTGATACTGATAGCATTTCAGCTCAACTCTCTCTCTCTCTCTCTCTCTCTCTCTCTCTCTCTCTCTCTCTCTCTCTCTATATATATATATATATATATATATATATATATATATATATATATATATATATATAACAGGTTACGATGTTTTTAAAAGTATAAAACACTTGGTGTTTGTTGGTTTTTCACTATAAAATCCATCTATTTAATCAATTCCACCCCTTAGTTGGATAGTACTATTTTACCAATTGTGACACCAATAGTCCCACATCGAATAGCTGTGTGGATGTGTTTGGGTATATATGAGACATGGACACTAGTAATAATAATTAGGATTAAGCATTTTTGGCTGTGGTGTGGCCTAACGAGTTATTATTGTTAGTGGGTCGGGTCGTTACATTTGGTATCTGAGCCACCAGTCGGAAGTGTGTGGTGAGTTTCGGCTGAGCCTGGTTCTAGATGACAGGGCTAGCGAGACAAGTCTCACATCGCCTGGTGATCTTGGGCTGCTGTGTGTGTGTTTGGGCTGACGAGTACGTCAGGCCTAAACGGGGGGAGTCTGTGATACCTCAATAGTCCCATATCGGATAGGAGTGTGGATGTGTTTGGGTATATATAAGACATGGACACTATAATAATAACTAGGCTTAAGCATAATGGGCTGTGATTTGGGCTCAACGAGTTATTATTGCTATTTTCGAGTCGTTACATTTGGAGACGGTCATCTTAGACCAAGACACTCATTTTGTGTCTCACTTTTTGAGGAATTTGCAGCAATCCGTGGGCACTAAGCTGAATTTCAGCACTGCTTTCCACCCGTAGAGTGATAGGTAGTCTGAGCAAGTCATTCAGACTCTGGGGGATTTGCTACGTGCTTGTGTACTAGATTTTGGAGACGTTGAGTATGTAACACCCCAATAGTCCCACATCGGATAGGAGTGTGGATGTGTTTGGGTATATATGAGACATGGACACTAGTAATAATAACTGGGCTTAAGCATTTTGGGTTGTGGTGTGGGCCGAACGAGTTATTATTGTTAGTAGACCGGGTCGTTACATTCTTCCTCCCTTTAGCCGGGGAGCGCTCCCCGGCTAATGACCATTGTGGGTGGAGTGTAGCTCCCCACAAGGTCGGCTAAGGCTAGCGAGACGAGTCTCACATCGCCTGGTGCTTGTGAGTGTCTTTGAGCCTGACGAGGACATCAGAGATTAAATGAGGAAAACTATCTTAACCTCTTGGGTCTTGCTACCATCCAAAATTGTCACACCCCGGGTGTAAACCAGAACTCGGGCCCGTCTACAGATCCGTCGTGCACACGAAATTTTTCGCGTATACGAAGCACCAGTAACCTGCTCAGATATAAGAGATAATAATAAAGAGTATAAAACAGAGCTGAACTAAAAACTAATACATCTCAGACTGAAGCTAGAAGTAAAATACGATATATCTGTAAAAATGATACATCTGTCTCTTCCAGCTCACCAAAATAAATACAACCAGCTGGGTAAAGCCAAACCCAAAAGTAAAAGTACAACAGTCTGAATAAAATGGGTACAACAAAAGTCCAGCTAAACTCTCTCATCCCGCCAGGAGATCTATCTACTCAGCAATCCCGCCAGGAGATCTATCTACTCAGCAATCCCTCACCTCGATCCGCCCTTGAAAGCCCAGCAGCTCCCGCAGAAGACTCTCCAAAACAAAGGAAAAGAAAAAGAGGAAAAGAAAATGGGGTGAGAACTACTTATAAACCAGTAGCCTCCCCTAGTGGGTAAATCCTCAGACTCCGACGCAAACACTAGGCCTACCAGAGACAAAAGGGAAAGAAGAGTAGTAAGCAATAAAGACTGATGAAGAAAGAAAACTACCACTACTATGCCTCTAAATGCAATCCCAAAATAGAAAAATCATATGTATGCATCAGTAACCAACCGTCCCAAATAAACCCAGTCTATCCACCAGTAAAAATCGGTACCGCCTGCTTTGCCGTCCACATCGGGTATGCCAGCCCACACATAATACCGATGTAATAAAAAGAGTATCAAGAACTCAAAGCCTGCCTGTCGCACACTCTAGAGTGGCACTCGAGGGGAGCGACCCACACGAGTAAAGTATCCCTGTTAGGACTGGATTACGACTACGATCAAAGTGGAAAAACCCATCCACTAAAGAAATCCCGATCCCCAATCTGATGCATAAGTAAACATCCGGTCAACCGCCCAATATCCACGGTTGCCGCAATACCCACAATCCACAATCAGGTCCAACAACTGACACCCGGTCAACCGCCCAATATCCGCGGTCGTCGCAATACCCACAATCCACAATCAAGTCCAACAACCGACATCCGGTCAACCACCCAACATCCGCGGTCGCCGCAATACCCACAATCCAGGCCCCGGCTATACTATCCCAAACCCCTGCTCGAACCCGAGCAACATGCATCTAGAGTCTAGAAAAAAATGAGAAAGAACAATCATGGTTTCTCCTAAGTCATATTCTAACATAATAGTGTAGCAATAAAAAATGGCCTATCTAGATGTCCATACAAGCATGCAAGTATTCTCATTTGGAAAGGAAAGTAAAGAGTAGCAACAATCATGAATCTCACATAAACCGCTACTCACCCTCACATCAACCATCCACCTATGCATGTCCAAAAATCCTCAAGTAGTACCCACTAACAGGATAAATCACCTTGTCCCAATATGATAATCAATTCCACATGCAAGATTAAGTGCTAACAATATATCCATATGTCCAAACAAGCATGCATAAGTTCCAACCACAATTGTTAATCAATAATCCTAACACTGGGGAATCTCTCTAATATTCCTAGTGAGCATGTCGAAATAGAGGTAAACAACAACCACCCACCTGGGACGCGCAATCCACAACTGTAGAAGTCTCCTCACTGTCCAACACTCTTTTCCCCTGCAAAACACCCAGAAACTGCAAACCACTGCAAAAAGAACCGCACTCGACATAAAAGGGGGATCCACAAAAACAACACTCGCTGTTTTGCAAAACAGCATAGAAAAACATGAACTTTCACCTCTGCGTAGTCCTCAGAAAAATTCAGAAAAATCACAGTTGTGTTCCTCGCGACGAGTAGATAAAAATCAAGTACTTGTACGCCCTGTTCCGACCCCCGTAGGCCAAGATACAAAAAGAACACTCCACCGCTGTCCAAATTATTGCCATAGAAAATAGGGTCAAAAAATGCCTCGAGAACACCACCGAAAACTCAAAACAAAGCGAAGTGATCAACACGGAAATCGAAGGCCTACCTCTCAAGAACACGCTGCCATGAAAATTGCCCAAAAATTCCTTCGGCGTAGAGCAGGAGACCTTTCTGACCAAACAGCGACGAAAATGGACCGCGAAAAGGAAACGTCAAAGCGCGCCGAGTCGCCGAGATCGTCGATGCCGCGGCCTCCAAAAATCCCGAGAATCCTTCAAGAGATAGAGGACAAGGAGGGGAAGAAGTTTGCTTAAGGATGCTCTTGGAAAAACCCAAAAGAAATCAGAGAAAAGGGAGGAGAAGGCCTATTTATAGCCTCAGCCCAAAATCAAACTTTCGGATTTTGGGCCGAGGTTTTCGGGCGCCCGGTTAAATTCGGGCCCAAAAAGCCCGATCGAACCCCCGCCGCAATGAGCGCCCAGATTCGCCCGGGCGCGACGCGTGTCCCGAACAGGCGACAGCGGCACCCGACGAACCAGCGCCCACCACGTGGCCCTGGCGCAGTGGCGGGGTGGGTGGTAAAAGCGGGCGCCACGTGGCGCACGCGTGCGCCATGCCAGCCGCCTTGCCCGCCACGCCAGCGGCCGCGCCCAGTCGCTACCTGCCACGCCTGCCAGGCCTGCGTACGGCCACCTGCCCCGCGCCCCGGCTGGACCACGCGTGCGTGAGCCGTCCAATCCGGGGCCGCCATGTGGCGTGCCCCGGTCCACGCGCTCCCCCGCGCGTCTCCGTGGACTGCGTCGCGTGAGCCAACCAATAACAGGCTGCCAAGTGTCTCCCGCCCAGTCCACTGCACCAGCGCCCAAGCTCTGTGGACCGCGACGCGTGCGCCGGCCAATCCGCTGCCGCCACGTGTCATCCCCGCCGGTCCACATCTCCCCCGTGCACCAAAATACACCGAAAATTTCTGGGTGTCCGTTTTTGGGCATCCGGACTCAGAAAAATATAAGTAAATAGCCGTTTTCAAATGCTTTTCCGCGCTGAATCCAAATCCACCCGCCGATTAGCCTGAAACCACTTCCAAAATTCGACAAAATAGATGAAAGACAAGCTTGATCCAAAACCCACTGAGTCCATCCAACACGTCCATTTGACGCGTTACGGGCCCAACACCAATAAAATGTGTCCCACACCACAGAACACAGGGGAAACGCCACACAAAAGTCTGGGCCACTACAAAAATACTATAGCCGGGTTAAGAGATTTAGTCCTATTATATCATTTATATATATGACTAATATACATTTCGAGAGTGTCACATTCTTCCCCCCTTTAAGTCCTAACGTTCTCGTCAGGCTCAAAGACACTCACAAGCACCAGGCGATGTGAGACTTGTCTTGCTAGCCCTGTCATCTAGACCTAGGTTCAGCCGAGACTCTGTGAGGACCCGGATCCCCACGGCAGGGTTTACTGTTGGTTTGGAGGTTTTGGGTGTGTGGGTGTGCGTGTCGGGCCCCAGATTCGGGTTTCTGGGGAAATCGGAACTTGTTTCCTTGCTGAGAGAACATTTTGGCGCGCTTATTGGAGCTAAGTTGGTGACCCGGCACAAAAAAATTGGATCAAGTTTACTTTTCCGGGAAATTTTGGAAAATTTTAGAAGCGGATTTTGGCCGAACGGACCTCGGATTTGGATTCAGCGCGCGAAAACGAGCGAAATGGACTATTTACTTGAATTTTTCGGAGCCCGGACGCGAAAACACGGAAATCGAGGCATGGGTTACTGTTCCGGCGGCCGGAGAGGCGCCGGCGGCCGCCGGAGCGGAGCGGAGCAGCCTCGGGCAGGCGGCGGAGCGGCGAGCGGCGCGGGCAGGCGCGCGGGCGCGCGGTCCACCGCGGAGTCGTGCACCGTACGGATGGGACACGTGGCGCTTTCCTGTTGGTCGGTTCAGCAGGCGCGGTCCACGGGATTTTGGATCTGGTGCACGGTAACCGAGGGACACGTGGTGTTGTGTGGTTGGCGGGTTCTGGTGCACTCGGTCCACTCAACAGTGGCGGCTGAGGCGGTGCCTCGGGGCGCGTGCCCGACCCGGTTCCGGCGGCGGCGCGGCCGCGCACGTCGTGCGACGTGCGCGTTGACCGAGTCGGAGTGGGGGCGCCACGTGGCGCCCCGTGGTTGGTCCGGTGCAGGGGTGCACGACGCCCGGTCGGGACACGTGGCGTCGCTGGATTCGTCGGGTCGTGCGCAGGGTGCAGGAGGCGGATAAGGGGGACACGTGGCGGCCTGAGGAAGTTTCGGGCGCGCACAGTAACGGGCCGGCCCGTTACTGTAGCAGCCCGAAAACTTTCGGGCGCCCGAAAGTTGGGCCCGAAAGTAAATGGGTTGGCTTTTTGGGCTGTTTTCTTTGGAGCCTATAAATAGGCCACCTTGGGCCGAGTTTTTGAGCTTTTTCCCGGGAGATTCAGCCCTTGACCCCTTCATAAGATTTCTTCCTCTCCCTCTTGCGCATCTTCCGGTGAAGTTTCAGAACTTTTGGAAGCCGCGACGACTGTGTTTTCTGCCTCGAAGTGCGGAGCGACGGTTTTCTGTTGGAGGCCCGTTATCGTCGCATTTCGGTCAAAAATTTCCACAGAGCTACCCCGACATCCGATTTCAGCGATTTTTGCGGCGTTGGATTCACGAGAGGTAAATCTTCGACTTTCGTGTTGAGTGTTTTGCCTAGATTTGGGTTTTTGGCACGGATTTCGAGGCATTTCTGAGCCGCTGTTTTGTTGTGAGATTTCTGGACAGCACTCACTTCGCGGATTTTTATCTCCTCATCCGGACATCGGAATTCGACGATTCAAGAGCCTATCGACATCTACACTTCGCGAGGATCGTCGTGATATTTTTATTGGAATTTTAGAAAATTTATTTTTAGGTGAAATTCGCGTGTGAACAGTAACCTTGTTGCAGATTTTGAATAGTAATTGTGTGTATGAATTGTGTATAATTGAGATGTTTATTGTACCCAGGACTGTAAGAGCACTT
The DNA here is from genome assembly GCA_029168755.2 of Tillandsia fasciculata. Taxonomy (NCBI): domain Eukaryota; kingdom Viridiplantae; phylum Streptophyta; class Magnoliopsida; order Poales; family Bromeliaceae; genus Tillandsia; species Tillandsia fasciculata. Next base: position 12,124,267 of record CM054951.1, read on the forward strand.
TTCTGTGCTCTCTGCTGTGGATCTGGGAAATTGTCGACTCCCGGACTGTTTATCTGTACCGGCTCGGACAGTTAGCGCGATCAGGTGGGTGATCCTGCTTTCAAATTCTATGGACTGCACTCTAATTCTACAAATATAGTAGCATGCATAGTTTATGAGCCAGATAATTTGTGTAAACTGTATGTTGGAAAACCACTGTAGCTAATTGCTAAATCTGTCGATCTCTTGATAAGCTCTGCAACTTGGGAACTTAGTTTAGCAAAATTGCCTGTTATTTAATTATCATGTGCCATTAAACTACAGTAACTTGAACATACATCAGATTTATTTATCACCTTAGTTGTTCCACAGTGGTAGTACTCTTATCACTCTGGTCATAGTGATCTTTTCCCCGAGTCGTGGGCCGGGAGGTTTATTAGCTGGGGATTGCATTTGCACTCGCGTCTGGGGACCGAGTGGCGTCTGTAGCAGTCTGTAGATCGGCTTGCATTGAGATAGTGATAGTGATAGTGATAGTGACAGTGGATCTGGGATTTTTGGGACATGGTCATAGTGACAGTGTGGATTTTAGCCAGTAAGTGAGATAGTGATTGGATCATAGCCTGCATGTGCCACCTTGGTGCTGGACAGTGTTGCGCAGTTATTTGACTCCAGCGGGTCGCTCCCCTCGAGTGCCACTCCGGAGTAGGCGACCGGGTTGTAGTACCGGCTTTGAGATTGAGCTAGATACCGGGTTGGAGTACCGGACATACCTACAGCAGTAGGTAGGCGCAGGTTTGACTGGGCCCGTTGTGGCAGTCAGTTTGGATTGGGTGCTCCGAGTTGAGTATCAGTTGTGGCATATCGTCCTCTTGTTCTTCCCCTTGAGCATTGTAGATAGGGGCATAGTAGCAGTAGATGTTTACTTTCCAGCTTTTCATACTGCATTTCTTTTGTTACTTTATGCCTCTAGTAGACTTAGTGGGCAGGCCGTCGGGCTTGTTGGCGGCACCCACTGAGAACTACTGTGGGAGGTAGTTCTCACACCCGTCGTGGTGTCTTTTCCCCAGGGACTTCAGCTCCAGTTCCTGCGGTGCCGTTGCTGATCCTGCTCTTCAGACCGAGGTAAGGGAGTCGCGAGATAGATCCCTTCCCCCTTCAGCTTCAGGTGTTGTAGAGGTACCCTTATATTTTGGTTGTGTCATGTTTGAGAGATTATGTAGTGAGGTATCGAGTTGTACTTTCTTCTTTCTTTGAGAGACTTTTGTATTTGTGGTGAGGATTTATTGTATTATGAGAGTTGTACTTATTATTTCTAGCAGTTTACTTTGCTCTGATATCTGTTAGTGTAGTATCTCCTTTTGCAGGTTAGACGCTACGCCTCTACAGGGCTTCCTGTAGGGACGGCGGATCTGTTGGCGAGCCCGGGGTACAGTCTTGACCCCGGGGCGTGACAGATTAGAGTGGTATCAGAGCTTAGGATGTAGGTCTTGAGGACTTAGGAACCCTAGGCTTATGGTTAAACCCTAGGATGACCCACGTGAGAGCCGAGACTTTTAGCGAAAGTCTTGATTGGGTTTCTAACTCTCCCGAGTGGATAGGGACGAGTGATAGACATGCCTTCCTTCTGTGGCGACTATGTTGGCTGCAGACAACATAGTGCTTCGGGAAGGGGGACATGCCTTTGACTTTCGCTAGATTGGGTCGAGTGTTGCTTTTGGTTTTGATTGTGTGTTTGTCCCTCAGGTGGGGATGCCTCCTCGACGTTCGATGGTGACGCGCTCGCAGCCTTCGTCCTCTGAGCCCGAGCAGGAGGACTCGGGGCGAGGACCACAGACTGAGATTCAGGAGCTCCGTGCCCAGATGGCACAGTTGGCTGAGGCGGCTAGACGCCAGGAGGAGGCAGTGGCGCGGCTGACGCTCTTATTGGAGCAGAGAGCACAGCCGGCAGTGGCACCCCCTGAGGCTTCGCCGGTGCCTTCTTCCCCTGTTGTGGCACCCCCTGTGGTGCAGCGGCGCCAGCGATTCCTGCTGAGCCGGTTTCGAGTAGGCCACCGGCTGGGGCGACGGGAGCGTTGACTGAGACAGAGCAGCGGGAGTTTGTTGATTTGCTGATGAGACTTCGGC